>JAEQBH010000272.1:37500-236721 GCA_016808115.1 Tetrastigma voinierianum | reverse complement strand
TAAAACCAAAATTAAGATCGACGCTACCGTTATATTATTTTTCCGATGAAGTGATTGCATCTTATCAATATAATATTCAAAACCAAGATCTTTCAAAATATCGAGATAACTGTTAAAAAATACCTGAGAGTCAAATGGTGCTCGGATGCGTATTAATGAAATAGAAGAAATTATATGATTTAGGAGTATTTGTAGAATTTTTTGAGTTAATGTAATGACGTGATTATCAAAAACCATTGCGATGACTGTAACCGTCAGATTTGATTTTTGTTCAAATCCGACTCGTTAGATCATCATATATCCGCCGTAGATCATTCCAACCTGCTAGATCAAACTTCAAATTTAAAATCAATCGCCGATCATCATATAACATCCACGGAACCAATCAAAACCGCGGGGATCGTTCTCTGCCAAATTTAAAATCAACCGCTGGGGATTGCAGATCACATAAATTTTGGATGCTTAAAAACTAATAAATCTGCACCTTCGATCGTGCCACGGCACCAATCCTGGGTCACATATTTCTACGTTGCTCAAAAGATCTACGATATTTTGAAAATATCGCCGATATATCTATGATATTTCTTATATTTTATCAATATATCTCTGATATTTACCAATATTTTTTCATAAATTCCGAAGATACGCTACAGCGACCGATTTTTTGGCCAACCAATCCGCCAAGAAAATCATGTCGATAATTCACTTATCCGATATTTTCAAGAATATATCGACCGATATATCCGATTTTTTGTTCCTTGATCTCACATTTGATGGAATTTTGAAAACCTTAAATTATAACTAAAAGTTTATTTTGAATAAACACATTCCAAAGTTTCATAAATTATGAATTTTTTTCAAAATTACGAATTTAAACGAAAAAGCTGCTTTCTTTTTGGAATATATATTTTAAAGTTTAACTCGAATTTAGAACTGTGTTTTTTATATGAATTTTAAATAATTTTGAAAATTTATATTAAAAGTATTTTTGAAGAGACACCTTTATTTTTTAAAATCTCCTTTCTATATGGAAAGCCTATATGAAAAAAACTACACTAAAATTAAAATTATTTTTCAAATCATGTGTTTTCTTAGATTTATTTTAATTTTTATATTATTTTTGTAAAACTCGCTTGAGGTGAGTGGGTCTTAAAAGACTCACTCAACACAACATTCAAAAGCAACTAGGTCTCCTATCGTTTTCCTGGAAGTTTCCTAGCATTTTCCTTTTGCTCACAATTGTCGCAGTAAGCACATGGGTGGCTTTTAAAGAATACATGTGGGACCCATCCATCACAGATATTTCAAATCACCTTTGTTTCCTAGCAGTTGAATGCCAAACAACTTCATCTTTTTCAAGTCTCGGATTCGAGTAATAGTGGTCCTTTGTAACTAAACTATTTAGTTTAAAAAAAAAAGATAAAAAAAACCTTCATCTTTTTCCTCTTCATTCGTTTTCATCACTTAATATGGGTTCATTTGACCAACATAGGTGATCCCTTTTTTACTTTTTCCTTTGCGCAATATTTTTTTTCTTTTACGGGCCTACAAGAAAAATTATTTGAGTTATGCCCTTTATAGGTATCTTTTTTATTTTAAAGTTTTATCTTTAAGATAGAAAGATATTTTTAGTGTCTATTTGGTTCACCCCATGGTTAGTAGTGGTAAAGATTCCATTATATAGGTATTTTAGTTATTTATTCTTTCATGTTAATAAACTTGTTCATTCATATTAATGAACTTGTTCATTCACATGCTCCATAACAATTTGTTACTTATTCATATGACAAAATTTTATTTAAAATAAAATTATCTTTTTTTATATGTAACAAGAGTCATCTATTCACCATGACCAAAAAAGTAACGATGGGGAGGTGGGAGCTTTTCCGACATTTAGTAAAAAATAAAAAATTCCTAAAATGCATATGTTATGTTGAGAAACATTTTTAAACTTAGTGTATTTTTTATCATTTCAGTAAATTGGTTCTTCAAAAGACACTTTACTTAAACCTTAAATTTTAATCGAACACGTTTTCAAGTATAAACATTTTCTAAAATTTTATAAATTAAAAATGTTTTTTTGAAAAGCACTTTCTAAATTAAGTTTTCGAAATTTAGAATTTAGATTGAAAATGTTATTTGAAGAGAATTTTCAGTAATTTTGAATTTTGAAGAAAATATCTTTTAAAGAGACATTTATTTTTTGAATCTTCATTCTATGTAAAAAGCCCATATAAAAAAACTACATTAAAATTGAAATTATTTTTCAAAACATGCTTTTCTTAAATTTATTTTTAATTTTTGTATTATTTTACTAAAACTCCGTGTCCTAAAAAGACTCACCCACCACAAAATTCAAAAGCAAGTAGGTCTCCTATCATTTTTCTGGCATATATTAAAAAGTATGTTTCCTAAAAGTAAGTTTAATATCATTTTCAACTTTTCTTAAATTTATTTTTAATTTTTATATTATTTTTCTAAAACTACCTCATGTGGGTGTGTCTTCACAAAATTCAAAAGCAACTAGTCTCCCGAAGCATTTTCCTGGCATATATATATATATATATATATATATATATATATATATATATATATAAAGAAAGTTTCATAGCATTTTCCTTTTGCTCACAATTGTCAAAAAGGGAGCAGTAAGCACATGGGTGTGGCTTTTAAAAGAATACAGGAAGGAAGTACCCATTCATCACAGATATTTCAAGTCACCTTTGTTTCCTAGCAGTTGCTCTCCTTTTTGTTGTACAGTTTACTTTGTAACTAAAGTTTAGCTTTTAAAAAAAAACTTCTCTTTTTCCTATTAGTTCGTTTTCATCACTCAATATGGGTTCATTTGACTAACATAGGTGATCCCTTTTTTACTTTTTCCTTTCTGCAATTTTTTTTTTCTTTTACATGGCTACATGAAAAATTATTTGAGTTATGTCATTTATAGGTACCTTTTATTTTAAAGTTTTATTTTTAAGATAAAAATATATTTTTCAGGACACCTCAAACTCCAAAAGGTCCACACAACCTCATTAACCACACATTAGCGACGCTGGATAACCCGACACCATTCACGGGCACCCACAGAAATTCTTTATACGAGCTCTACCCAAATACAAAACCTGTCCCAACACCAATCTCATGACCACATCGGGTTCATATACAATTAAATGAGTAAAATGACTCACTTGGGCCCCTGCATTAATACTCATAACAAACATATCCCAACCAAATATATACTACAGTCGTACTCATCCAAATACATTCAACCAATTACTTTACATGGTTCAAGAGTTATACATTACTTAATACAAATACATATTAAAATCTACAATTCTAATACATATTAAAACCAAACCATCAAAGCCACAACCCGCTTCAAAATCACCCTCTAAGATGAACCGTCTCGAACGCTCCTTGTAATTAAAAATATTCCTCTGACAGGCGAATATCGCCCAAGAGCATTTAATCACCCTAACCAAGTATTTCCACCTAAGCCGCGCATACGCAATGCCTGAACGTAAACACTCAAGCAAATACGCGATCCTACTCAACGTCACGCCTATTCCCACGCTCTCAGTCATCTGACTCCTCACACCGCTGTGCCTTACGACAGAAAATAATCATTTCAAAACAAACTCGTTGTTCTTGAAAAATACACCACCGGTTTTCTCAGAAAAGATTTAGACTAATTCTCCGAAAGAATGTGTCGAGAACTTCCTCAAACAGTCACTTCGCCCCTATCCGAACGATCCGCCGGACCGCCTCCAACCCCATTCTCCGAAAATCATCACGTGGAAATTCCTTCGCAACTACTGCTCATTTTAAAAACTCGCACTACGACTCACACCTAATTTCTAGTTACCCAATGCAGATATGAAACGATTACGCCATTTCAATAATTTTCAAAACCAATCTTTCAATATGCATATTCAAATCTACAATTACACCATTACGTAGAATTCAACAATATCAATCATCACCCAATTACCACTTGCCTAAACACAATCTCATCTCCACGGTCTACACACACAATTATATTCCATATAATTGTGACATCATGTTAACACCTTAAGCTTATGCATTAACCTACTAATTCACTCAGCTTAATCACTATTCCATTTCCAACTACTTACACCCACAATTATATTCTATATAATTAAGGCGATCACGTTAACACATCAAGATTAATATATTAATTTCGATCAACCAACTCAAGCCACTCACATCAAACAATTCACTGCCAAACACATGACATTTATTGGTCCATTTCATACAAACCCGATCGCTTTACGCTCCAAAACAAGTATAAGTGGGTTGTCCACGGCACCACTCTCCCATCTGCCTCTTGGTGGAACCGACCCCTACCCATTTCCTGCCTCCCACTCACCAAAAACACAATTTGATGCATAATTTCCAACATAATCACTTAAAATACCCGTGTGGACTGTCACATACCAGTCCAAATGAGTTTCTGTAATTCACACCCGGTTCCAAGCTGAATCGATCAAACGGCCCCCTCACGCCAATCAACTCAAACATCACAAAACACTTAAATCAAGAGGCAAACAAGCAGTGATAAAACCCCTACTCACTGGAAATTGGTCGGTGCTCGCAAACTGGCTACCACACGCCGCTCTCGCCGCTGTTGTAACAACTTTCCTTCGCTCCAAGCAAACTGACGCTCTGACAAATTAGAATCTGTATAAGGCGTCCTTTCTCTAAAAATCTGCTACTGCATCTCCATATTTCTCTCTGCACGTTTTTCTTTCTTTCTTTAAAATTGGGGAAGACAACACTATTGGCTATCTTGTCTTCTTTCTCATTAATATTTCAAAAATGCCATCTACGCCCTTTATCTTTATTCGATTAATTTCTACATTATCTCGACCGCCCATTTCCATCATCTCTCTAATCACGCAACACGCTGTCGCTACGAAGACGTTATGTTTTAATTTTCATTACCTCACATGTCGCTTTTACTAAGACCGATACTGACGCTGAACGCAAGTAAATTCGACTGCCCTAATTGATGAAATTCGACGTGTTACCTGGGGATTGGAGAGACAATTCCAACTAAAATCCGTTTATCATCCGAGATTTAAAAAAAAATTTCTGATTTTACCGAAATTAGGATTTGTTCTTCTGAGAAAATCGATTTTCTCTGTTTCACATTTTTAGTGCCTGTTTGGTTCAGTTAGTAAATGTCAAAGGCATAATATTCATATTAAACTCAAATCCTAAAGTTTGAGCTTTGCAGAGTTTTTATAATTTAATACGTTATCGTGTACCTACGACAAGTTATAGCTCTTTGATTATACCCACTTCTTTATAATTTATTCTCATTTATCGAGCTCAAAGTTCATAACGACTTCATTTTATTGTTTAATCCTCCAAGCGAGGGAGGGTGTCAAAGACATGTATTCATATTAAACCCAAATCTTAAAAACTTTAACTTTTAGGAAAGTTGGTCATTTAACAATAGCTAATAACGATACAAAGGATTAACTACTGAGTATCAGAGTCGATAGTCAGAAATTTAGTTATAAATTAAAAGAAATTGATTGAAGGTTACTTTACCTATATAGAAATGATATGGAGATGTAAAAGTAATGCACATATATGTAGAAAAAAGAGACCAAAAATAAAAAAATAACATGAATTCATAATGTGGTCGAACCATAAATAAAGAAAAAAATTTATTTTAAAATGTACCCCTTGAATAATCCTGGTATTCCTACAGTTCAATTTAAGAACATAAAAAAATTCCATGATAGCGATAGTGTTTCATAGTGAAAGAGGAATTAAAAAGCGGTTAAAAATATATTTTTACCTAAGAAAACTTGTTATATTTGGGAATCAAACAGAGACCTAAACACTTGGCCCAATATGTGGGGTAAGATAAGGACGGTTCATCTTGGGGTCTTAGGGTTAGGCTGGATTTTGTCTTTTAGCTTTATGTTACTTTTTTTTTTGTTGCTCAAGAGTGGTTATTTTGTTTGAATTTTGAACAAGCCAAACTATTTGATCCATTTCTTCCTTCCACTCCATAATTTTTGCTAACTCATTCAAACACCACTTGGAATGCGTTTAGGTTTTGGAGAACACAATTACAGAGATTCTAGATTCTTCAATAATTTTCAAAAGTTCTATTTTCATGAAAGGCTCAAAGCCTTATAACGTCCCACATGTATGGTAAAAAGTAATCTTAACACAAATTCAAAAAGCAAACTAGGTATCCCAACATTTTCCTGGCATATAAAAAAAGGAAGTTTCCTAGCATTTTCCTTTTGCTCACAATTGTCAAAAAGAGAGCACTAAGCACATGGGTGGACCCATCCACCACAGATATTTAAAATCACCTTTGTTTCCAAAGAATTTATAAACTTAAAAACGTATTTTTCCAAAAAGAAAGAATCTGTAATTCTTGTTAATTAAGATTGTGCAAAACCCTGTGATTTTTCTCTATATCTCTGATGACGAAACCCGATCGCATTGCTATAATCATCTTCATAACCCACGGCCAATCACAAAGACATGCAGACATGGACGCATGCCGCTATAAGACCAGACCAGGGACAATTTGGCACTTGAGGGTCATGTCATGCCCCTCAGAATGCATGCATTATAGTGATGAGTTTTGGCATGAGTGACATGCCTTAACTTAGCTACGTGCGCACGCTGGTAACACGTCAGCTTTCATGGGTTTGTGTCGATTGATCAAAAACATGAAGGAAGGCGACTCTGCTCTTAGAACAATTCGTGAGCTGAGGAGAGGGAGGAGAACCAGGGGAGAAAAGACCAGAAAATAGAGAAGAAAGGAAGGAAGGAAGAGGAGGAGGAAAAGCTACAAGACCTCCATTGTTGCAAGGTTGAAGGATCAAGGACTTGATCCCACACACTACAAGAGGTAGGGACTTTGCCTATTTGGTTATTCTCTTTTTTGGGGCCATGGAAATATATCGGGTCGAGTTTGCCGCGACCTCACACTGAGGAGATTTTCATTTACAGAACGCTGTGGTTTAGTGGGAGATAAGCCGTCGCTTTTTTTTTTTCCTTTCTTGGACTCCCTTTGGATCAGAGCCACATAACTTGGCCATAACTCAATCTGACCGAAGTTATTCTAGTTTCTAGGTAAACTAGGACTTAGAGGAGAACGCATTCCTCGAAATATACTATCCAATTTCCTACCTCGACTTATATCATTCAAATGGAGCTATGTTCAGTAAAGTGTCTTGTTTGAAAATCGAGTACCATGCTAAAAACAGTGTTTCCGAAACTATTTCTCCTTGCTTTTAGATCAATTTTAAATCATGGATTTTGTGATGTCTGGGTTAATCTCTATACTCAGTTATGATGGTATGAGGCTTGAATCTTAAGCCATTAGGAATTGTTGATCAAAGTGCCATCTCTTGGTTAAGAGATGACATGATGACTTTATTGTGTGTTCCAAACAATTGGAGTTATATGTGTTGTGATTGAACATGGCCATGTTTTGCTATGTTGCAGCCTGTAGGACTGAGGTGCTATGTCCCAGCCTGGAGACGCAATCCATGACCTCTATTTGCCTAATTGATGTTAGTATGGGAATGTATGCTTGCATGATGTATTGAATTGAGTGAGTGGAATTCTAGCATGACAACATGTAAATTGATATTGAACTGAATATATGAACTACTGTGTGCATTAGACATGAGGGTTCATCAGACACACCTAGTGTACGTTGCAAATGTCCATGTAGAGGTCTTCATACATCAAGCATGAGTTTTATAAGTCTGAAAGTAATGGCACAATCTGCATTGCATCGCGTACGACAAATCACCGCAATACATGGGTGTGTGTACATGGTACTAATTTGGCACCAAGCCAGGCCGAATTGTGTGGGCTCTAGAATGGGATGAAGTCCAATTGAGTCACACAGCGTTAAATGAAAATGGAAACTTAATATTTGCTCCGCGAGCAAGTAGGATGCACACCGCACCCCCTCCCCCCCAGTGAAAAGCCGAAACCCGGTTAGACAGATCCATCTGAGTCCGAAATAATGTTAGAGGATGTAAGAGACCATGCAGACCCTCGAGTTCCGCGCCCCAAAAGACATGAAAAGATTAAATAAATATCACATGTACCTACTGGGTCGTGTGGACGTGAGCCTGGATCGACTGGTATCGATTCTATCGCACTCAGATTAGGTGGTGGCTGAGGTTGACTTACATGGGGCATGTAGAGGTCGTCATACATGCATGTAGTTTTTTTTTCCATGATAGATAGCATGTCTCGCATGGATTGTGTTGTTCAGGTGACTCGTGAAATGATCATTTACATGCGCACTCTAAAGCGTGAAAGAGAGCTCCTGCATGTTTTGTTTCACTGAGCTCTTAAATAATTCCCACGTGACCCCTTCCAAGTACAGTCATAAGCAAACAACGCTCCCTAGAGGCCGATAGTTGAGAAGAGGGTCGAGTTGTGGCCTTGATGTATTTTTTTATATGTATGAGAATTTTTACTCATAATACATATCCTGTTTTGTATATTGGAACAACATTTGGTTCTAATGCACATATTTGTACCATATATGTGAGTGAGGTGCTATAACTCTCACGTTTTGTATACAGGCTGTATGAAGTTATTTTGTGTATTTATGAATTAAATATGCAGGGATGAGTCTCAGTGTACAAGACATGTGAGTGCGACATCGGGATAACCGATTTCCATAGACTTCCACAGTCGACAAGTGCTTGTCGACGACCCCTGCCAGACACAAATAATGCCAAACAACTTCATCTTTTTCTGTGTCTCGATTTAAGTAATATAATCCTTTGTAACTAACCATTTAGTTTAAAAAAAGATAAAAATACTTCATCTTTTTCCTTCATTCGTTTTCATCACTTATGGGTTCATTTGACCAACATAGGTGATCCCTTTTTTACTTTTTCCTTTGCGCAATATTAGTTTTCTTTTACGGGCCTACATGAAAAATTATTTGAGTTATGCCCTTTATAGGTATATTTTTTATTTTAAAGTTTTATGTTTAAGTTAGAAAGATATTTTTAGTGTCTATTTGGTTCAGCGTTAGTAGTTGTAAAGATTTCATTATATAGGTATTTTAGTTATTTACAAGTTCATTCACATGAATGAACTTCTTCATTCACATGCTCCATAACAATTTGTTACTTATTCACATGACAAAATTTTATTTAAAATAAAATTATCCGTTTTTTTTATGTAACAAGCGTCATTTATTCACCATGACCAAAAAAAGTAACAATAGGGAGGTGGGAGCTTTTATGACATTTAGTAAAAAATAAAAAATTCCTAAAATGCAATATTTTATGTTGAGAAACATTTCTAAATTTAGTGTATTTTTTATCATGTGGAAATTGTCTTCTCAAAAGATATTTTATGAAAACCTTAAATTTTAATTGAAAGTGTTTTTTTTGAAGAAACACTTTCTAAAATTTTATAAATTAAAAATTTAAACTAAAAATATTTTTTGGAAAGACACTTTCTAAATTAAGTTTTAGAAATTTAGAATTTAGATTGAAAATGTTTTTTGAAGAGAATTTTTAGTAATTTTGAAGTTTTAACTAAACTAAAAATATATTTTAAAAGAGACATTTAATTTTTCAAAATCTTCATTCTATATAAAGGCCATATAAAAACTACATTAAAATTGGAATTATTTTTCAAAACATGTTTTTCTTTAGATTTATTTTCAGGACATTTTCTAAACTCTAAAGGCCCTTAAACAAATTCAAAAGCAATCATGCCTCTATCATTTTCATTTTCCTACATATATTAAAAAGTAAGTTTCCTAAAAGTAAGTTTAATATCATTTTCAACTTTTTCTTAAATTTATTTTTTAATTTTTATATTATTTTTCTAAACTTCTCATATATGTTTGTGTCTTCACAAATTCACAAACAACTAGTTCTCCACATTTTCTGGCATATATATATATATATATATATGGTTTTTAGCATTTTCCTTTTACTCACAATTGTCAAAAAAGGAGTAGTAAGGACATGGGTGTGGCTTTTAAAAGAATAAAGGGAAAGAATTAAGTACCCATTCACCACAGATATTTCAAATCACCTTTGTTTCCTAGCAGTTGCTTTCCTTTTTCTTGTACAGTTTACTTTGTAACTAAAGTTTAGCTTTAAAAAAAAACTTCTCTTTTTCCTTTTCGTTCGTTTTCATCACTCAATGTGGGTTCATTTGACCAACATAGGTGATCACTTTTTTACTTTTTCCTTTATGCAATTTTTTTTTTTTTTGTTTTACGGGGCTACATGAAAAATTATTTGAGTTATGTCATTGATAGGTATCTTTTTTATTTTAAAGTTTTGATATTTTGAGTGTATGTTTGGTTCAGTTAGTAAATGTCAAAGACATGATATTTATATTAAACTCAAATCCCAAACTCGGCTTGCGAAAGTCATTGCTTAATACAGACGTGAGCCTACTGACAAGAGGTTCTGATTCCGCGCCACTTCTGCACTTATTCCTCATTTGTTGATTTGAATGTCCATAAATGACTCTATTTGGTTTGTTTAACTCTTCATGTGAGGGAGGGTGTCAAATGTAAAACCCGGGAAAAAAAATTCAATTTTTCTGAAAAAGGGTAAAGCGGTAATTTCGGTTAGAAACAAGAAATTTTCTATATCTCGGATGATTAAACTGGATTTCACCGAATCTGCCTCGAATCTGGGCTTACCCGCCAAATTCCTGTACAATAAATTCCATCGCTGCGCAATGTCATTTCAAAGCACACTTAACGCATTTGGCATTACTAAGATTAGTGACGTAATTTACCATTGCCAGCCAATGTGGTCGTGTTATATAGGCGGCGTGTGGCCTCTCTTAATGACAGAATAAACAAAATGCAAAAGAGTAAATCAAGAAAATAAGAAAAATGTGAAGAAGACATGTGGCAAAGGATGAAAGTGGGGGGAAGTTTCCCCCACTTTTGATGCATTCGGGAATGAGAATCACAAAGGGAGAAAGAAAAGAGAAAAATAAAAACAAAGGAGAGGAGAACGAAATCGACATAAGAGAAAGGAAAATTTATAGCGAAGATAGATTTCCCGTCTGACCGCCAAACTTCACGTGAGAATTCAAAGTCGGTCCACGCAACGAGAGCCTACGATTCAGGCACTCAAAATTGTGCAGCTAACAACCCATGAGGTAATTTTCCTACTCGAAGCTATTTCTAAATAAGAAGGTCATTTAATGGCATGTGCATTCTTCAGCTGCTAACCCGCCGTGGGATCTTGGCCCAAAGATTTTCGGGATCGTCAAATCCCGGACTGTGTTCGAGGTCGTTTGATCCCGATCGATGTTCCCTAAGCTTTATTGCGGCGTTATTGTTGGAAAAATGAATAAATATGTTGTTTGTGTGGTCCAGGATCGAATTTTTCTTGACCGTTATTTGATTTTAGAGTCAGATGGCGTGGTATTGCCGGAAAATGAATATCATGTCATAGTGTGAAAATCATGTTAATATACGCTTGTTTGATGTATCGACATGAGATATATAAAGGAATGAAAATTATATGTAGAATATATAATTATCATGATTTAAACAAGGTATGTAGTTTCTCATGATACAACATAATATGGCATGAAATTATTATATTTGCATTTCATACGCACTTAAATATCGGCCGAAATGTGGCGCTGATGTACTGCACGGTTATTCACCATTCTTAGCGACGCGCTGTGAGTTCGAAAAATGGACAACGCCCAAAATCGAGACTCACTGCTGTATAACACGAAAAAAATATACGCGTGTATGAGCAAGATGGGTGTATCCTCTCCTAGGGTGAAAGACCCAATTCATTAGCGATTAGACATGATCACCGGCGGTGAAAGACTGTAAAAATGTTGAAAAGGTGCACGACATCCTGCGGTGTAAATCCGAAAAATCCATGGCCCACAAATGCATAACACACGGGATTTGATGAAATCAAATGAACATTGGAGGATTTTCCAATGTGTCTTGAGTTTTAAAAACAAAAAGATTTTGTTTGAAGAAAAGAGTCATTGGCTGAAGCACCAATGACAGGTTTTCACACTTGGCATTGCATGTGTGAGGGAGTCGGTCAGGACTCGAGTTATGGGAATGAGGAGTCTCATCTCATTCATGATATGAAATATTCCATGTAAGATTGCATTTTCAGTACAAAATATGGTTTGATGTATATGTGCCATTTCATGTGCATTTAGGTGGGAAGTAGTCTCAGAGAATTTTCTACTGACCGCTTCACCTGCATGGAAAATATTTTAGGTACCGGAGGTACTGTGGGGATGAAACATATCCCTGTAGAATTCCTTCGTCGCGACGATTTTTCTGTTCCATGTCGACAAGGATGTAGGTCGCGACTGAATGGGTCTTAAGTAGGGATTTAGTGTCACGACAGAGTTTTTATGTGTCGCAAGAGAGGCCGTCAAGGTAGGGAGAGTTTTCACACATGTAGGTTTTGGATGTCGCGACAAAGCTAGCCAAGGCAAGGGGAAACTATGTCGTGACAGAGCCAATTTGTGTCACAAATGCAGTTGGTCAGATGCAAAATTTTGCCCTTCACAAGATGAGCTAGAGTGCGAGGGGTCATGTGTAGCGACACTTTCAGCGCCCCACTGACCGAGGCGCGCCGGCTGCAGAGCTCGTCACAACATGCACCCTTTGCCTGACAAACTTCACTCATTTGTTCTCACGGGCGACGCAGAATTTAGGCGGCGGATTTCCCAAGTCGCATGCGCGCCGCACGCACGACAGGTTGGCGTGCCGATGTCGCGCCTCACACTTCCACGCACGACGTGGCCAGGGCGCCGGGCCGCGACGCTGGTGCACGCACGACATCGGTATCGCGCCACAAGACACGACACCTGCGGCGGTGTGCGCAATAGGAGGACCTGGGCGCACGCACGATGCGGCGTTGTTCACTCGACAACATGCGGGATAGGGTCGCGCATGCGACCGAGGAATTCTATCGCGACAGAGACTTCTCTGTCGTGACAGACTTGTCTAATAGCCAAAAAAAAAAAAAAAAAAGACCCTCGGATTTGGGGCGTCACATCAAAGACATGATATTCATATTAAACTCAAATCTTAAAAGCTTACGCTTTTAGGAAAGTTGGTCATTTAATAGTAGCTAATAATCGATAGTTAGTACTGATAGTTGATAGTTCATACTGATAATCGATAGTTGTAGCTAATTATAAATTAAAAGTAATTAATTGAAGGTTGCTTTATCTATATAGAAATGATATGAAGATGTAAAAATAATGCATGTATACGTAGAAAAAAGAGACCAAAATTTAAAAAATAATATGACTTCATAATGTTGCCGAACCATAAATAAAGAAAAAAATTATTTTAAAATGTACCCTTGAATAATTATGGTATTCCTACAGTTCAGTTTAATAACATATAAAAATTCCATGATGGCGATAGTGTTTCACAGTGAATGAGGAATTAAAAAGCGGATAAAAAGTTTTTTTACCTAAGAAAAATTATTATGTTTCATATTTTTGAAATATTTAAGCTTATTCTTTTTTAATCTGATAATCTTTACAAAATGACTAGCTGAATATAAGTTCGTGGGCATAGATTATTGGCTAAGGACGGCACTGAGCTTGGTTCAACGTTCTGAGTAGTTTCAAGGGGCCATACAGTAAGAAAGGGGTTTGATTCTTGGAGTCTGTAAGTGCAATTTTTTTCTTTACATTTTAGATTACTAATGAAAAGAAATTAGAGAAAAATAAAAAATTCATAATCAATTTTTATATTACTTTAAATTATTATATATATATATATATATATATATATATATATATATATATATATATATATATATATATATATATATATATATAAATTATTTTTATTTTATTACTCACTTGCATGATAAAACATAAATAAAGAAAACAAAATCATAGGATGCAAGTACAAGGGATAGATAATAACTTTCCTGTGAAAATTTATCCCCAATCACCTTAACTTCAAACTGGAGCAACAGAGTAGGCCAAAGCAGAACTAAAGAATGAGTCACCCGAACGAGTCACCCTTGGGCCAAGGACTGTGAATCAAACAAAGACCCAAACACCTATCTTTTTTATTTCATTTATAGGTATTTTAACCAAATGTAAAACTTGGAAAAATTAGTAATTTTCTGGAAAAATGGAAAAATAATAATAATAAAAATAATTTCCAAAATGGTTTAGGGAAGCCTAGAAAATTCTTCTAGATTCTGATGACTAAACCGGATCACAAGCCATAAATTTGTCTCGTGAAATCTTGCACCTATAAAGTTTGTACCACTCAGACAACAATATTTTACGATTTATGATATCGTCACGACTCCATGACTTGCATTTTTACGAAAATCTTATAAGTCGTGAATTGGCTGAATAAGCTTCATTTAAAATAAATCGAATCAAAAGAATAAATTATTTCTATAGGAACAAACCTCACGAGTAGATGGACATTGTGCCATGTATCAAAATTTAAAAAAAGAAAAGAAAAGAAAAGGATAAAAAGAAAAAGAAAAGTCAAAAAGGAGGGGGAGAAGGCCATTTTTGGGGGAGGCAAAAACGACATAGAGGAGTGAGGGAGAGAGAAAAGAGGGGTAGAGAGAAATATTTTCTCTAAGATCTACGAAGATCGAGCCGTCTGCCACGGAGCAAGAGTAGTCGATCCACGACGAGATAATACGTGGTACAAAATCATGGAGTTATGTCAAACTCCATGAGGTGTAAAATTCTTCACGTTATTTCTAAATTTCAAAGGCCATTTAATGGTTCGAGATTTTCTAGATGCCGCGAGAGGTCAGAATTTCAGTTCCAAATTTTTGGGACTGAGTGTAAGAATTTTTAAAAAATTTCGGGACTATTTTCGAACAGTCCAGATAGGATTTTTGGAACTGTTCAAGGCTCGAACCCAATGTGTTTGCTGATCCCAGATCGACAGTTTTGCTTTTGGTGTGTTTTGCATCACAGCACTTGGTGACGAACCGTGAAGGGGACCAAGAAGTGCCTTATTTTATACGAAATTCGAGATTTGGGCCATTTTGTGTATTGCTGGGAAAATTAAATAATATGCTAGTCAGAGCTAAAAATCATGTTAATTTGCGCCGAGCATGTATTAACATGGAAATTAGATGAATGGAAATTATATGTAAAAAAATATAATTATCCCTAAATTTATAAATGTTGCATGTAGCTCTTATTGTGCATGTAGCATGACACGCATGAAATGGTACGATTGCATTTCATGCACGGCCACATCGCGCCGACCGTGTGTGTGTGCATGGTGCATCGTTATTCATACCTCGTGAATGTGGTGAGCCTAAATGGGACAACGCCCAAAATCGGTACTTACTGGCTATGCAAAACAATAATAATAAATCATGTTTCGTTAAGTGTTATGGTAGATTCTCTCCTCAGGTGAAAGACCCAAATTTTATTCTCTGCTAGACATATCCGACGCATGCAAGTTCGTGAAAGGGCTTGAAGGTGTGCGGTTCAAGCAGGAGACTCGAAATTTCGCCACCCACTAAACACACGAGATTTCATAAATTCAAAATCGAGTGGCTGTCCAATGGTTTAAGCCATCAGTGAAACACCAATGATTGGTTTTTCACTCGTGCTGTGTGAGGGCCTATCGGGACTGGTTGTGTATGCGAGTCTCATCTCATGCATGATATTGAACATTCCATATGGATTGCATTTTTTATGGAATATGACGATGTTTTACGTATGTTATTGCATGCATTTAGGTCGGGAGTAAAATTTCTCAGAGGAAAATTTTCATCGGGCATTACTCAACCCATCAGGCCCTTTCGTATAAGTGGTGTACAGGGAGACAGCGCTCCGACGAGGCCGTGATTATGAAGGAGACCGATGTGTGGCCTTGGTATTTCCTTTGTAAAAAAAAAAAATTGTATAAAATAATTGTAACTAAATTCTTTTAGGACTATTGTCTAAATAGTTGGGTATGTAATTATGGTAAGAGGGTCGCGGATCTGACTCTACTAATGTAATTGCCGCTTATTTTCATATTTTAGATTTAAAATGCGAATGAACGGGTCCCGCAGCTACGTGATATATTGAGGATATGGACGATAGGATCCCAAATAATACTACTGGCTGGCACTCCTGACGGCGATGATTATATTGTTATACAGGTCAGATGTCGGGTAGAGCTCCTCAAACAAAGGAGACTCGTCAATCTTGTGAAAAATATGATCCCGGAGCAAATGGGACACAACAAGCAGAGATCTGGCCACCCAAAATCCACTGTGAATTCCTGATCGTTGATTCGTTGTCAACTGACTCCCGAATTTGAGGCGTCACAAAATATTCATATTCTTATTATTACACAAACAAGTACTCACTTAAATTATTTTTTTAATATATTTAAGATTTTGATTTTAAGCATATAAAAAACAAATAGCTTAGTACTTGATAGAAATATAATATTAAAAAAACAAATAATTTAATATTTAATACTATTAAGCCTTATTATACATTCAGCTAAATAAAAATTCTATTCAACATTAAGTAAAAAAAAACAAACGACTCTCAGAGTAACCTATCATTGATATTGTTAAAATAGCGGAAGTTTTAAGTGGCCTACGATCCCGTGGTTTTTACCCTTTTCATTTGAGGGTTTTCTGTCTCATATTGTGATTGATTTATTGTTGCTTGGTTGGATTTGTTGTGTTTGACCAGTTTGATTGTTGAAAACTCATTTTAACACACAAAGAGGGAAAATATAATTTTTAAAATTATTATATTTAGAATTCTTTGCCAACACAATTTGATCTCCTCTCCCCTTTCAAGTTGATCATCTCTGAAAGTGTTGATGCCCATCTGATCCAAATTTTCGAATAAGCGATCCTTAAAAGTGTAGCGAGTGTCTTCACCTCTAAAACTTAAAAACAATTCGAAGGTGTGATGCCCCAATCCCTAGGGGTCATTTTTTTATTTATTTTATTTTTTTCAATACATCGCAAATTCAATATGAAACAACCTTTTTATTACAAGGACATATGAAACCTGGTGAAACCTTACCAAAACTGCATTTCTTATACAAAATGAGTTTAATTACAACTCTGTTCTTTTTACATGAACAAAAACTAGGTTTTTCTACCCAAAATTTACAAGATAATGTAACAAAGCCAACCGGGCCTTCTCTCAACTAATTTCTTCGACTGCTTGCTTTCCCGTGTACCCCAAGACTGAAAATATTTTCTCTGACGACCTGGGAGCAATGCCCAGTAGAGAAAATCTCCTACGAGGGCTACTCCCCACCTAAGTGCACATACAATGCCATGTTCACAAATTTACACCCATTCAAGTAAAAATATGCAGATTTCTACATGAATGTCACCTGCCATGCCCCATGCCTCGAATCCTCTCCGACTCACTCACACATGCAATTTCCCTGTAGCGAGGTAATCCATTTCCAAAAAACAAAAGGATGCCTTTTGTTTTAGTTCTAATGGAAGTTTCATTGGACATACTCCGATAATAATGTTGGACCACCCTCCGATATTTTACATTAGACACACTCCAAAAATACTGTGAACAACCCACCGATATTTTCATTGGACATACTCCGAAAATACTGTGGACAACCCTTGATATTTTCATTGGACACACTTCGAAAATACTGTGGACAACCCTCCGATATTTTCATTGGACATAGTCCGAAAATACTGTGGACAACCCTCCGATATTTTCATTTGGACAGACTTCGATAATACTGTGGACAGCACTCCGAAAATACTGTGGACAACCCTTCGATATTTTCACTTGGACATACTCCGATAAACATGGTGGACAACCTTCCGAGAAAAACCGTTTGTTCAAAGCCATGTTGTGCATTCACACCCGATATGTGCAATGTCCCCATGCACGTGAGATGCAAAGCTACTGCATGGTATTTATTTATTTGCATGCATTCATGCATCAACATCATCCTCACAAAACTGCATGTTATTCAACTAAGAAAATAAATCATGCAAACTGGATTTTCTTTCCAGTTTTCTAACCAGAAAAACAGCATGCAATACTACCATTTTTCACACCAAAAACTGCATGTTATCAACCAAGAATAAGCATGCAAACTGGAATTTTTTTTCCAAATTTCCAGCTCAGAAAAACAGCATGCACTTCTACCATTTATCACACCAAATACTGCATGTTATCAACCAAGAATAAGCATGCAAACTGGAATTCTTTTCCAGATTTCCATCTCAGAAAAACAGCATGCATTTCTACCATTTATCACACCAAAAACTGCATGTTATCAACCAAGAATAAGCATGCAAACTGGAATTCTATTCCAGATTTCCAGCTCATAAAAACAGCATACATTTCTACCATTTATCACACCAAAAACTGCATGTTACCAACCAAGAATAAGCATGCAAACTGGATTTTTTTTCCGGAGTTCCAGCTTAGAAAAACAGCATGCATTTCTACCATTTATCACACCAAAAACTGCATGTTATCAACCAAGAATAAGCATGCAAACTGAATTTTTTCCAGATTTCCAGCTCATAAAAACAGTATGCATTTCTACCATTTATCACACCAAAAACTGCATGTTATCAACCAAGAAAATAAACATGCAACCTGGATTTTTTTCTAGTTTTTCAAACCAGAAAAACAGCATGCACAAAAATCAAGCACACTACACAAAAATAACAGATTTAAACCTATTCTATAACTGCAGTTTTGGAACCAAATGTAACCAGAAAATACACCACAGTTTGGTCCAAACTCTCATGCACTAGCCCTAATATTAAGGCTGAGCTTCATGGCCACTGAATGACCCTTAGACAAAGGTAAACTAAGTAGGAGAAGAACCCTACCTCTTTAAGTGTAGGCCAACCTCCTTCCTTTTCTCCTTTCTCTTTTTTTTCTTTCTTTCTTTCTTTCTTTCTTCCTTTCCTTCTTTCTTTCTTTCTTTCTTTCTTTCTTCTCTTCAGATTTTTCCACCGAATTCTCCCAAAACTGGTTTGGGTAGTTGTATAACACCACATGCAAACCACTTTGACACACGGCAAACCTATGCCATGTGTTCTTCATGCCTTGCTAGCAACCACCACTAACCTAATGCATGACTTAAGGGCATGACACTTAGTCTACTCATGTGCCAAGTGTCCCCTCCTCTAGTGCCATATGGCACCAGGTCCTCATGCCAAATGTCACTCTATGATTCGTCCATTCGCCTCGAATTACGTGAAATTCCGACTGTCTTGGAATTCTACGAAATTCGACTGAGTGCCTAGATTTCGCGAGATGAACTCAACGGTGTAATCCGTGTCGTCATCCGAGGTCTAGAGAATTTTCTAGGCTTACCTTCTTTACTATGATGATAGTCTATCGTTTCACATTATTTTGAGTTTTTACATTCTCCCCCCCTTAAAAGAATTTCGTCCTGAAATTCCCAAGGGTAATCATATACCAATACTATCCTGTGTATAGGTAATAACTCTCATTCGATCAAAATTTATGACGACCCAGTGTGCCGTCAATCAATCCATCTTAAGGATGACGTCAAACTCTGACATGTCCATGACCCTCAGGTCCATTGTGAGTAGAATCCCTGAGGTCACCAGCTCGCAACCCCGGCATATCTGATCAACCCTCACCCTAATCCCTAGGAAAGGAGACTCACATACAACGACTTTTCTAAGGTTTTAACCCTTAAGCCCTAAAACATTCACATAAGGTGCAGCAGTAAACATGAATATGATGCATCCTAATTTAAACAACACTCTTGTGATAGCAGAAACGTACCCTGTATATCAAGCTGATATGCAAGCCCAATCTGTGGTACCACAGTGTAGACATGGCCTTAAGTCCTTGAAGTACCGGCCTATGAGTCTTGTCCTTGACCTCGACTCATACTCTGGCCCATGTGGTTCATCCATGAAATAGTAGGTGCTTGTGAAGCACCCTAGGACCGATATCACTTTCCTTGGCCCATGCCGCGATAAAGGCGAACAAACTCGCGCACGCCCCACCGATGATTGGTACTGCGGATGTCCCATACCTCGGGATCCCCGCCTCGAGGGCAATTCGCTTTTAAAGTGTCCAGGCCGTGACAATGGAAACACACTCTTACCCCCGATCGGCTAGGAGCCCCCGAATTGTCCCCCCACCCCTGGGATGATCGACCTCGCTCGACCCCTCGGTGGCCACGTGCCCCGTCCCCGATCCCGCGCGAAAAACGTAGTCTTCTGGGCTTTTCTCGAGCCAGAAGAAGGTTGACTCTCCTTCCTCTTAGCACTAGCACCCAAGTCCCGGATGCTCTGCATGTCATCTACTCTGATGGCCAAGGCTGTCTTGTCCGTCAAGTCCCCTCCTCCTCCCATACATGTCGGAGGATGATGTGCCATAAACCTCTAGAGGTCACTTCATTCTCCCCGAATTTCGCCGCATTAGCCTCAACAAGCAGCAAATCCGCACCACCCACGCTCCCCAAAGGCCTGCTAATAAAAAACAGGTGGTGTGCCTCATAGGCGACCCTTGCGTCCTCGTCCTCGACTTGCCATCTACACAAGTAAAATGGCAACTTAAGATTTCTTCCTTATTATTTAGTAGTGCACTTGCCAACCACTAATGTAATTTAATTTAATTTTGAATTATCATGTTCAGTATGTTTTCCGAACCCCTAAGGTTATGTTCTCTAACCCTAGTGTTCATCATACAATTTATCATACAAAAAGTTCACACAATTCAAGCACATAAATCACACACATCAATTTCACCCAATGTACAGTGTATATATGATCTAAACCCGTGCCCCCATTGAGTCCTAGGTATTCGTATACCTAAACTCTAGTACCCAGCTGTGAAGCTAGTATCAGGACCATGCGTATGGATCCCACACCTAAGCTCCCTAGGTATTCGTATACCTAAGCTCTGATACTAAGCTATGATGCCCTAATCCCAAGGGGTCATTTTTTTTTTTTTTTTCAATACGTCGCAAATTCGGTATAAAACAACCTTCTTATTACAAGGGCATATGAAACCCGGTGAAACCTTACCAGAACTTCATTTCTTATACAAAATGAGTTTAATTACAACTTTGTTCTTTTACATGAATGTAAATCGAAGTTTTTCTACCCAAAATTTGCAGATACGTAACAAAGCCAACTGGGCCTTTTTCTCAACTAGCCTGACTTGTTTCATTTCCCTTAGCCTGCACTCTCCAAAGACTAAAATATTTTCTCACGACGGGGTGAGTAATGCCCAGTAGAGAAAATCTCCTACGAGGGCTACTCCACACCTAAGTGCACATGCAATGCCATGTTCACAAATTTACACCCATTTAAGTAAAAATATGCAAATGTCTACATGAATGTCACCTGCAATGCCCCATGCCTTGAATCCTCTCCGACCATCTCACACATGCAATTTCCCATGTATGGAAACTATTTCCAAAAAAAAAATGTTTTTTTGTTTTTTTGTTTTTTTTGTTTTAGTTCTCATGGAAGTTTCATTGGACATACTCCGATGATAATGTTGGACCGCCCTCCGATATTTTTCATTTGACACACTCCTAAAATATTGTGGACAACCCTCCGATATTTTCATTGGACATAATTCGAAAAATATCAGAGCATAACTCCTCCGATATTTTTCTATTGACATACCAAAATACTGTGGGACCCTCCGGAGCATTTTCTATTGGACATACCCTCAAATACTATGGACAAATACTCCGAAAATACCGTGGACAACCCTTCGATATTTATTCGGGATGACCCGAGCACATCGTGGGACAACACCAAAATACTGTGGACAACCCTCCGATATTTTCACTTGGACAGACTCCGATAAACATGGTGGACAACCTTCCGAGAAAAACCGCTTGTACAAAGCCATGCCGTGCATTCACACCCGATATGCGCAATGTCCCCATGCACGTGAGATGCAAAGCTACTGCATGGTATTTATTTATTTGCATGCATTCATGCATCAATATCATCCGCACAAAACTGCAAGTTATTCAGCTAAGAAAATAAATCATGCAAACTGGATTTTCTTTCCAGTTTTCTAACCAGAAAAACAGCATGCAATACTACCATTTTTCACACCAAAAACTGCATGTTATCAACCAAGAATAAGCATGCAAACTGGAATTTTTTTCCAGATTTCCAGCTCAGAAAAACAGCATGCACTTCTACCATTTATCACACCAAAAACTGCATGTTATCAACCAAGAATATGTATGCAAATCCGGAATTCTTTTCCAGATTTCCAGCTCAAAACAGCATGCATTTCTACCATTTATCACACCAAAACTGCATGTTATCACTGTTGAATAAAGCATGCAAACTGGAATATTTTTTTTCCAGATTTCCAGCTTAGAAAAACAGCATGCATTTCTACCATTTATCACACCAAAAACTGCATGTTATCAACCAAGAATAAGCATGCAAACTGGAATTTTGTTCCCAAATTTCCAGCTCAGAAAAACAACATGCATGCATTTCTACAATTTTTCACACCAAAAACTGCATGTAGATAAACCAAGAAAAATAAACATGCAACATGGATTTTTTTCTAGTTTTTCAAACCAGAAAAACAGCATGCACAAAAATCCAGCACACTACACAAAAATAGCAGATTTAAACCTATTCCAAAACTGCAGTTCTGGAACCAAATGTAACCAGAAAATACACCACAGTTTGGTCCAAACTGTCATGCACTAGCCCTAATATTAAGGCTGAGCTTCATGGCCATTGAATGACCCTTAGACAAAGGTAAACCAAGTAGGAGAAGAACCCTACCTCTTGAAGTGTTGGCCAACTCCCTTCCTTTCCTCCTTTATCTTTTCTTTATTTCTTTCTTTCTTTCTTTCTTTCTTCCTTTCCTTCTTTCTTTCTTTCTTTCTTTCTTCCTTTCCTTCTTTCTTTCTTTCTTTCTTCTCTTCAGATTTTTCCACCGAATTCTCCAAAACTGGTTTGGCTAGGTGTATAACACCACATGCAAACCACTTTGACACATGGCAAACCTATGCCATGTGTTCTTCATGCTTTGCTAGCAACCACCACTAACCTCATGCATGAATTGAGGGCATGACACTTTGTCCACTCATGTGCCAAGTGTCCCCTCCTCTAGTGCCACATGGCACCAGGCCCTCATGCCAAATGTCACTCTGTGATTCGTCCATTCGCCTTGAATTACTTGAAATTTCGACTGTCTCGGAATTCTACGAAATTCGACCGAGCGCCTAGATTTCGCGAGACGAACTCAACGACGTAATCCACGTCGTCATCTGAGGTCTAGAGAATTTTATATTCTTACCGTCTGTACTGTGACGATAGTTTATCGTTGCGCATTATTTCGAGTTTTTACAGAAGGTATATTTGTGGATCGAGGTAGAAGAAGAGGAAGCCATTGTTGGACCGATACCGCATGTATATCTAGATATTTTGATGTGGTAGCATTAAATTCATATAAGAAATATAGTTGTTTTGTTGAGGCAAACAAATATTTATTATTTATTTACATAACAAAATTTTATTTAAAATAAAATATTTATCTTTTTATGATATGTAACAAGAGTCACTTATCTTTTCAAAACTAAAAAAGAAATGTGCGTTTTAAAAGGACTCACCCACCACAAAATTCATTCATTGGAACTAAGTAGGGAACATGATGGTACACACCCACCAACTTTTTAGGCATCAAGCAAAAGCCTACTTCAAGTTGTAATTGGCCTGTTTAGACATTTAGTGTGTGTGTATATATATATATATATATATATATATATATATATATATATATATATATTCGAAAAGGTTTAGAAATATTTGTAAATCTAGTGTAGTTTTTGTCATGTGGATTTAAATGTGTCTCTTGAAGAAATAATTTCTAAAAATATTTCTTGAAGTGACACTTTCTACATTAAAAAAAAAAAAAACTTTCTCTAATTTTCAATTTTTGAATTTACACTTAAAGTGTCCTTTGAAGAGACACCTTCATAGTTTTGAAAATTTGGAATTTACACTTAAAGTATCTTTTGAAGAGACACATTTATAATTTTGAAAATTTTGAATTTAAACTAAAAATGTATCTCGAACAAATATTTTATAAATTTTTGAAATATTATATTGAAAGTGTCTCTTCAAGAAAAACTTTCATAATTTATAAGATTTTGAATTTATATTGAAATTGTCTTTTGAAAAGACACTTTTTAAATAAAAATCCATTTATTAAATAAAAATTAAACTAAAAAATAAATCTAAAATAATACGATAAGATAGCTTATTTGTGAAACCTGGGAAAAGCGTATTTTTCTGTAAAGGAGTGAATTTGTAATTCTTGCCGAGACAAAACCCTATATTTTTCTCTAGACCTCGGATGACGAAATGAATCGCGCCGTTAGAATAATCTCGAGAAATCTATTTGAACCAAACTAACTAGTCGACCAAAGACGTTTCGCTTTAACGTATTTCGAGATCGAGCTGCCAACTACGTGCCATGTGGCACTCAGATGGGAGACACTTGCACATGGTGGGCTGCTGCCACAAACGCCCAGACGCATGAGTCAGGGTGGCCAATGTCAAGCCACCATGCATGAGCATGAAAGTGGTTGAAATTAGAGATGGGAGAACACTTGGTCTGAAGGACCAAGGGGTCAAACAAATTGGTTTAGGAAACTCTCCACCTAGTCAAAACCAACTTGGTGGTTTGAGGAGGGATTCCAAACAATTCGTAGACAAGAGGAGAAGAAAGAAATGAGAGAAAGAAAGAAAGAAAAGAAAGGAAGGAAGGAAGAGGAGGAGCAAAAGCTACAAGACCTCCATTGTTGCAAGGTTGAAGGATCAAGGACTTGATCCCACACACTACAAGAGGTAGGGACCTTGCCTATTTGGTTATTTTCCCTTCTTGGGGCCATGGAAATTGAATTGGTTCAGCTTTACAGATCTCAATGGAGGAGATTTCGTGTATGTGGTAAATGTCAGGCTTTTAGGAGATGTCGCCTGGGCTTTTTTTTTTTTTTTTTTTTCTTCTACCAGACTATGTTCGGCCATAATCATTATTGGCACATCAAAATTGAATGATTCCAATTTTTGGGTAAACTATACTTAGAGGAAAAAAAACTCCTTGAAATAGGTCTATCCAATTTCCGACTTCTTTTGACTCAGAAATGCATGCAAAGTGGAGCTAGGTTCGTGCAAGCCTGCGGGATGTGTTGAGATCCTTGGATCGCAGCCAGCTATAATTTGCCATCACACATTATAATTGAATGATTCCAATTTATGGATAAACTAGACTTATAGGAGAACACATCTCCTTGAAATAGGTCTATCCAATTTCCAACTCCTTTTGACTCATAAATGCGTTCAAAGGGGAGATATGTTCAAGTAGTTTCTGGTCTTGTTTGAAAACCGAGTAGCTGATGTTAAAACAAGAGCTCAGAAAACTGCTTTCTCCTTTCTTTTTAGATCAATTTTAAATCATGGATTTTGTGATGTCCGGGGTTAATCTCTATACTCGCTATGATTGCATGAGGCTTGAATCTAAGCCATTGTGAATTGTGGATATGCCATCTCTTGGTTAAGAGATGACATGATGACTATATTGTGTTCCAAACAATTGGAGTTATGTGTGTTGTGCTTGAACATGGCCATGTTTTGGCATATTGCAGTCTGTAGGACTGAGGTGCTATGTCCTAGCCTAGAGACATGAGCCATGACCTCTATTTGCCTAATGATTTGTAGTTATGGGAATGTATGTTTGCAGCTGATGTATTGAATTGAGTGTGTGAATTCGAAGATGACAACATGTAAATTGATATTGAACTGTCGTGGTGCATTAGACATGAGGTTCATGGCAATACCACCTAGTTACAAGGTAAATGTCCATGTAGAGGTTCCTACACATCGGGCATGAGTTTGAGTGAGTTTCGAGTGCACTTCGCCACAATCGCATTGTATCAGTGTACAAAAATCACCGCAGATTACATGGGTGTGTGTACATGGTACTGATTCGCACCGCATTTGGTATCGACCTGTACGGGGGTTCTGAATGGGACGAAGTCCAATCGAGTCACACAGCAGGAAATGAAAACCATCAAGGTTTCGCGTAGAAAGTAGGGGATAGACACCCCCTCAGGTGAAGAGCCTGAAAACCTGGTTAAACAACGTATCCATCGGTGAAAGCCCAAAAAATGTTGGAGGGTGTAAGAGACCCACGGTGACACCTCGGAAAGTTCTGTTGCCCAAAAAGACACGAATGATTAAATAAATATCACATAGACTACGGGTTGTGTGATGGGAGTCTGACTCGACTCTGAGATTGATTTCCATTGGCACTTGTATCGGGTGGTGGGTCGTGAGGTCAACCCAAGACATGGGGCATAGAGTGTCGCCTCATACTACGTATGTAGTTTTTTTTTTTTTTATGATGACAAAGATGTCCGATGGATTGTGTTGTTTATGTGACTGTGAAATGATCATTTGCATTTGCACCTAGGTGGGGAGTAGCCCTAGTAGGTTTTGTTTCTACTGAGCGTAGCTCACCCCGTCTTAGGACCCTTCGTATAGGTCACTTTGCAGTGCACGACGCCCCTAGAGGCCGGTAAAGCTGAGAAGAGGGCCTGCTATGGCCTCAGCCATTTTTTGTATATGTATGAGAACTGCATTCATAATACATATCCCTGCTTTTGTATATATTGGAACAACATTTGGTTCTAATGTATTTGTACCATATATGTGAGCGAGGTGCTACAACCTTTCACATTTTGTATACCTGACCAGTATGAAGTTATGTTGTGTATTTATGAATTGAATATGTAGGATGAGTCCTGGGTGATATCTAGACATATGAGTGCAATATCGGGATACATGATTTCCATAGACTTCCTCATGTTGACAGTCGTCGACGATTCCTGGTTGGGCCCAATCGTTATATAAGAGCCTAGTATACGAATACCTAGTGGCTCTATAAATGGTCTAGAATGTCATAATGCAGGAGCATCACAGCCTTGGTATAACTCGTGTCGAGTCAGAGTTAGAGTTACCTAGTGCTCAAATTAATATCCGCATCATAGATTGGTATCAAGGTCTAGGTAGGATGTTACCTATTTGAGTCCACTCGACAGATTAGATCACAAGATGCATCACAGGTTTTCAGGTATGCTTTTATCAGATGTGCGTGGATTGTGTGTTACAAATCAGATGAATATATACGTGGTAGGACGTATATAGGAAATGCAAACACTAGGGATAGAAATGTAACCTAAGGAGTTCAGAAATGAATGTGATGGTTCGGATATTAGGTCTATTATCGTTGGTACGTATAGATAATAGTGTGACACGAAAATGATTCTAAAACTTACTGCTCGACTTTGCAGATGGAGTGAGGATGGGGGGAAGGTGGAGGTCGCCCACGGCAATGGTCGACCGCCACCTGCTTTTGATCGCAGCCTTCATAGAGGTTATGGGCGCCGTGGATAGCCACCGCACGCTAATACGCCTAGAGGTCAGCGTGAACCTCCGTAGAGGTTCGGGTGCACATCATCCTCCAACGTTCACGGGAGGAGGGGACCCAATGGTAGCAAACCATTGGTTCCGTCATATTGAGAGGATTCTCCGGGCTATGGAGATCACCTCGGATACTACTCAGATTATGCTAGCTTCATTCCAACTTAAGGGTGAGTCCCATAACTGGTGGGATTGGGTCACAACTTCCAAGGACTTGGAGACTATGACATGGGCTGATTTTTGCAGACTGTTCATGGGGAAGTACTTTTTGGCTTCTGCTATACATGCGAAGGCCTCGAAGTTCCTTGAGCTAAGATAGGGGACGATGACTGCCAATCACGAGCCGATTCACGAGCCGTACATTTGGGATGATTATACACCGACGCGCCAAGGTCGAAAGTTCAAGACGGGTCAAGGTCCATCCCGGGGCAAGATTGTAGGTATAACATACAGATATGGACTCGATGGTCGGGCATAACCTGATCGAGGGAGAGGTAGGATGATTTGAGCATCCGGATGCGTGCTAGTGATAAGAAGAGAGGGAGCCAAGCTTCTTCTTCAAGCTTGGGAAAGAAGCAGAGGACTTCTGTTCCACGAGGATTTCAGGGCCGGGGCCGCAGCCAACAGGGCCAAAGCCAAGTCCGGGTTACTAGTTAGGCTGGGCAAATGACATGTTTCCATTGCCATCAGCCGGGACACATGAGGCGGAACTGCTTATGTGACATAGGCTTCGTGATCAGCGGACACCACGTCCCAATCATCATCTGGACATATGTACTCCGCATAGTTCCTCCCACTCCCGGCACGACTGTGGAACAGTATCGCCTCGTGGTGCGACACCCGCATCTGGTGCTCTACGTACGCACCGCAGGGCCTATGAGTACTGGTCAAGGTCGAGGGCGCAGGCCAGGCCCGGACTTCGGGGGACTCAGGTGTCTACGCTGCTACTCCACAGACTAAGGCCGCAGATCACAGAAAGAAGATTCAAGGTACATTTAGCTCTTCTCCCGTGGGAAAGGGTGTTATTTGACCTGGCGCATCGCATTCCTTTATTGCTGACCAGGTGGGAGAGTATCGGGCTTGGGAGAATGAGACCTGACGGAACCACTATATGTGAGTTCTTCCCGTGACTGGTGGCGAGAATCGACGGATAAGCCTGGGGATGTGAGTTAGAGATCTCCTAATTTACCTGGCGTGGACCTTCTCTGGGTCATGGACATGTCGAGTTCGAGGTCATCCCTGATGGACTCAGTTGATGGCACATTGGGGTTGTCAAAGATTGTGATCGTATGAGAGTTACCGCCACACACCCGACTCCGCATTCTCGTGGTCGTGTTTAAGTGAATTGTGCATGATGCTTCACCCCATACCGCGGTACGATTCACGATGGTACGAGCAGCTGACTCGTTATTAGCTAAATTTTACTCCCGAGGACGAGGTGAGACAATATATTAGTTCACCCTCCTGGTGGTTTGTAAGTAATGAGGATGTTTTTTCGATGAAGCACGGATTACCTCCACCGAGGGATGTAGACTTCCGCATTGAGTTGCATCCTAGTACATCGCCCATTTCTATGACTTCGCATAGGATTACGCTAGTTGAGTTGTAGGAGCTCAAGGTCAAGATACAGGAGTTACCGGGCAAGGATTTCATTAGACCGAGCACTTCATCATGGGGCGCTTCGGTTCTATTTGCGAAGAAGAAGGATAAGACCCTTCGACTATGCATCGATTACAGACAGTTGAGCAGGGTTACAATCAAGAATCAGTATCCATTACCGAGGATTGATGACTTGTTTGATCAGCTGAGGGTGGCACGAGTCTACTCCAAGATAGACCTTCGCACTCATTGCCACTATCGCCTCGAGAGTTAGGAGGCAGACATTTCTAAGACAAATATCAGACGCTGCAGATGGGCACTTGAAGCTACGATGATGCCCTTTGGATTGACGAATGCACCGACAACATTCATGGATCTCATGAATAGGTGTTCCAACCCATCTAGATCGCCTTGTGGTGGTCTTGCTGATGACATCTTGATCTACTCCCACGAGGTGGAGCATGAGGATCACTGAGAATCATACTGCGCCTTGAGTGACTATTACCAGATGCCAAGTTCAAGAATCGTGAGTTTTGGCTTATCGAGGCGGGTTTCGAGACACGCGGTGTCGCCTTCCAGCGTGTCGCTGGACCCAGGAAGGCTGGAGGCTGTGATGAGTCGAGACCGAAGTCCGCCCTCGACACACAATTTCGGGATTGGCGGGTACAGCACAAGAGGTCTGATGGAGACTTGTCTGACTAGTAGCGCCATGACGAGATCGGACCAGCCGAGGTCAAGTTTGTGTGAGATGACCCACGTGGAGCTGTTTTTTCCAGGGAATTGAAGCGAGGCTTACTCTACCTATTCGATAGTCCCGCAAAGGGGACGCAGGCACACAAGGTAATTATGATGCTTCGAACACGGACTGATGTGTTCGATGCGTCTGGGAAAGTCAGGGCTTACGGTTCTCAAGTAGCTTGAAGAATCACGCTGCACTACCCTACACACGATATGGAGTTAGGGCCATTGTCTTTGCCTTGAAGGCTTGGAGTCATTATCTGAATGGAGAGCGCCTCGAGGTGTTTTGCACCACAAAATTGTAATACATCTCTACGCAGCGAGTCTCAATACGAGGCACAGTAGTGGATGGAGTTGCGAGGACTACGACTTCACTTTCAGATTACCATCCCGAAAAGGCAAATGTGGTGGCTGATGCACTCAGCTGGAAATCACGGGGAGTACCGCTAGTATAAATTTCTTCCCAGATGGCTGGAGCCGAGACAAGCAAGGCCAGACTACGTGATGATGAGCAGTTCGTGGTACCTTAGTGTGGAGTCCGATGGCTGGCTACCGCTCTAATAAGCAGAGGATAGAGTCCTGTGGCGTGGACGTAGGAGCTAGTTTCCATCAAGGACCGAGTACATTCAGTACACCGACGTATACCGGGCCATCCAGACATAGATGGTAGTCTTCGTGATAGGACGGGTCATGGTCCCCCAATCACCTGATTCGAGGGAGGAGATCCCAGAGTTCCATTACTCCGATTCGCCAGGCATCCAGTGGCACGAAGATGTATCGTGGACCTTCGCCACCGTGATATTGGAGCCGAATGAAGCTGGCACGCCGGAGACTGTGGTTCTACTTGTCTCACGTGTCACAGTAAAGGCTGTAAACATTAGAGGCCGCATAGCTACTCCAGCCTATCGGAGGCGGGTCGAAGTGTGGCTGTGAGCACGTCATGATGGATTCTCAGGACCCACTTTCCACGTGCATGACCGCGGAGACATGATGCGGTATGGGTGATTATGAACCGACTCACCAAGTCGGCACATTTTCTAACTGTGCAAATGACCTTCACACTGGAGGAATTCTGCAGGTAGTATATACGGGAGATTATCTTATTACATGGAGTGCTAGTCTCCATAATATTAGACCGGGATCCCAAGTTTACGACGCTTTTTTGGAAGAGCTTCCAGAAGGCGATGGGAACGTAGTTGATGATGAGCACCACTTTTCATCCACATAGGGAGCAATACCGAGAGGACCATACGTTTAGAGGACACGCGAAGACGCTATTCCGATCATAAGGCCGCTTGACGAGCATTTACCTCAGCGGAATTGCCTAATAAATAATAAGCATCGTGTGAGCATACAGATGGCACCCTATGAGGCCCTCTATGGGAGGCCATGTCGATCACCGATATGTTGGACAGAGGTGGGATAGAGCTACATCATTGGTCCATATCAAATTAGAGACACCTCGGAGAAGCGGGTATGATCCCGAGCCGCCTCCCTATCGCTTCAAAGCCTAAGAGTTGCGTTTGATATACTACACGACCCCAGAGTTCGAGGTGGGTGACTGCGTCTTCGGGCGCGATGCTCTAAGAGATGAAATGATCGTGTCTTATAAGGAAGCCGCCGCGAGGTATTATCGACCCTTCGAGGTACTCGAGAGGGTGGGCGTGGTTGCGTATCGGTTAGCATTGTCGTCGAGTTTGTCGAGCGTTCATAAAGTATTTCACATCTTTATGCCCGAAGCATACCCGCATCCGACTCATATAAAGGATTCGGGTGTGCTTCGCTGCTGATGCGTATAGCCTTCGAAAGAGGACCAATGCGTATCATGGATAGCCGAGAGCGTTTTGCGGGCAAGACCGTGGAGGCTTGTGAAGGTGTTGTAAGGTGCACCGAGGAGTTGGAGGAGGCGGCTACGGGAGCGCAAGGACATCAAACCGTTTCCAACTATCCCTTCGCTCGACTCGGGAAGGTGTGTTTCATTAATGTTTTAAAATGACCGTCGTGATATGCACGTGTTTGATCGCGTGTATGTACGCCGAATTTCGACTTCAAATTCTTATAAGGGGAGAATGTGAACCTTGGGAAAAAGCATATTTTTAGAAAAGGATGACCGACAATTTTGTCGAGACTGGGTGGCAAAGTAAACCCAAGATTTTTCTCTAGACCTCGGATGACGAAACGGATCGCGCCGTTAGAATAATCTCACGAAATCTAGTTTAACAAAAAAAAAAACTGCGTCAAATTCCAGGACAGTCGGTTTTTTCACGCATTTCAAGAAGGAACGGGCCAACCATGGGGTGCCATGTGGCACTTGCATGGGAGACACTTGCCACATGGGTAGGCCAAGTGTCATGCCCTTAGGATTGCATGAGTTGGGTGGGGCCCAAATGTCAAGCCACCCTCATTCATGAGCATGAAAGTGGTTGAAATTGTGGCATGGAGAACACTTGGTCTCAGTCGACTGCCAAACAAATTGGGTGTTGGGTGTCCTCCACAGGTCAAACTAACTTGGTGGTTTGAGGAGGATTCAAACAATCTTCGTAGACAAGAGGAGGAAGAAAGAAAGAGAGAAAGAAAGAAAGAAAATAAGGAAGGAAGGAAGGAAGAGGAGGAGCAAAAGCTACAAGACTCCATCAAGGTATGTCAAGGATCAAGGACTTGATCCCACACACTACAAGAGGTAGGGACTTTGCCTATTTGGTTATTTTTCCTTCAGCCATGGAAATGGAATTGTTCAGCTTTTATCAGGACCTCAATGGAGGAGATTGCATGTGAGTAAATGTTGTGTTTAGAGATGTCACTCAGCTTTCTTTTTTTTTTCTTCGACCTCTAGACTATGTTCCTCGCCATAATCAAGCCATCACACACGTAATCTGAATGGATTCCAATTTCGTGGGTAAACTATACTGTAGGAGAACAAATCTCCTTTAAATGTGTCTATCAAATTTCCAACTCCTTTGACTAAAAATGCATGCAAAGCTGAGCTAGGTTCAGTGAAGTTTTCCGTGCCGTGCTGAGATCCGCGATCAGCTTTGGCCATAACTTGGCCATCACACACGTAATTGAATGATTCCAATTTATGGATAAATCCTCGACCCAAAGGAGAACACATCTCCTTGAAATAGGTCTATCCACTTCTCACTCCTTTGACTCAAATGCGTCTGGGGCGAAAGCATGCTCAAGCAATTTCGGGTCTTGTTTGAAAATCAGTAGCCAGAGCAAACAGTGTTTGCAAAATCGCTTTCTTCTTGCTTGGGGATCAGCTTTAGATCATGGATTTGTGATGTCCGGGTTATACTTATACTGGCTATGATGGTATGAGGCTTGAATCTTAAGCCATCATGAATTGTCGATTAAAGTGCCATCTCTTAGTTAAGAGATGACATGATGACTATATCGTGTTAGAAACAATTGGAGTTATGTGTGTTGTGCTTGAAGTATGCTCTGATACCAAATTGACGTAGCTCGGCTATGAAGGATAATAAAATTAAAAAAAGAAAGCGAATAAAATAAACAGAATGAAATTCTCAAGTTTTCAATATTAATCAAGTCTACGAAACAAAAATCCTAAGGTGCTATTTATAAGCACAAACAAAAATCCTAATAGATAAATCCAAAAAGTACTAACAGATAAATCCAAAAATACAATTAAATAAATAATTAATAAAGAATAAAATTCATCGTTGGTCTCTGACTTCTTGTCTCGCAGTGCCTATATATAAAGCTCCACGCCCATCACAAAGGCACTTCAACGACTTCAAGGCACCGGTCAGCGGTGGGACATGGTAAACTGATGACCAATAGGGAGAGATGGAGGACCTTAACCATCTATTCATGAGCTGTCCACGAGCAGGGGAGGTATGGCAACAACTCATGAGCGGGAATAAATGGGAGGAAACAAATTTCTGGGTCTTTGATCAGTGGCTCAAAATGGAATCTTGTGCAGGAGTGGGATGGCAGCAAGAGGAACATTGGAGGGAAAGCTTTGTGGTTTGCTTACAGGATATGGAGGTGGAGAAACGACGCGGTTTTTGGGAATGGTGAGAACTCTTAGGGAAAAACTGCAACAATCAAACCAACCTAAAGGGAGGTGAACTCGGCCTTGCAGCAACGGTTCTGCAGAGTAGGAGGAGCATCACCACGACCATTTGGGTAGGTGGGAACCCCTACAACGGGGCTGGTATGCGCTACCACTGACGGCTGTTGAAACGGAAGCCAACCTAGCAGCAGGGGGTGGGTACCAGAGATTGGTGAGGGAATGGGCTGGGGCCGGTTCAGTTGGGTTCTTTGCACTGAACTGGGAGTGGAACTCAGTTTTCCTTCCTTGTATAAAAAATAAAAATAAAAATAAAAAATTTATCCAAAATTCTTTAAATATATTTATGTTTCTTTATTATAAAATTTAAGAACTTGTTTTTTATTAAAATATGATCTTGTTTCTTTTAAATAAAATTTTAAATATTTTCGATATAATTTTTAAAATTTTATTATTTAATTTATTTGAATAATCAAAATTATTAAAAATTATATTGAAACCATATTTATCAAATTAATCATAATTTTGTATTTTTGAATAAATATATACTTTTACTATTTCAAAATAGAACATTTAAAATACATTAAATAATGTAAATAAAACATGATAAATATAGTTGGAAATAAATTTAAAAATTATAATGTTATAAAATACTTTTCCAAACAAGAACTTCAAAGACGAAATTATAGCTCATGTTGTTTTTAAACGGGTTTGAATTTAAACGGGTTTGAAACCCATGGGAGCAAAATAACCGAAATTTTCGGTCAAATTTAGGAAAATAAATTGCTAAATATCGATATTATCTTAGCGGATAAAATGTCGATAAAAATTACCAGCAAGATAGAAGACAATATCAATTTTGCATCTTTGACATTGGGTATATGTTGATATTGTAATGCCATATTTGCTGAGGGATATAGGATGAATTGAATGCGTGGTATGGAAATAATTTTGTAAAGATTTGTTTGGATTAATTTGGCAAGAAAAATAAGATTAGATATAATTCTTTTACAATTTGTTTCAGATTACGTTTAACTTTCTTTTTTTTTTCTATATTTCATACCGCTGACTTAACAAAATTTCAATTTATTTTCAATGTTTTCAATATATTTTAGATTTTATAATATTTAATTTGTTTAGATTTTTGGAATTACTTTCTATGATACCCAAAACCTATTTTTTATTTATTATGTTGTACCACTAATCATTTAGTATTTCTTGGGTGATCATAGCAATTTAAAAAAATAAAAAAAAAACAAAAAAAAAAAAGTTATTCCGCATTGAATCTTTCCATTGGCTCCATTGAGCTCCAAAATTGAGTTTTGTTTATAGTCATTCATGCATCTACTTAGTTTCCACAACAATTAGAGTAATGAGATGTGTTATAAAAGCGGAAGCTTTGATGCATGAGAATATTAATTTAAGAACACAAAAGATATAGAAATCAACATAAAGGCGCATGATGGTTTTAACATGGTTCTGCCAGTTATGCCTATATCTACAGATGACAAAGAATATTTGTGACGCCCCAAAACCCGAGGGTTCGTATACTTAGATACCATGCTGTGACATTCCAAAATCCAAGGGTTCACCGACAACTTCACAACCCGTTGCATTGTCAGGGTCGCTTCAGATATTTTCTTACAAATATACAAATTCTTATAATATTTACAAGAATTTGATGTACAACTCCTTTACACTTTTATTACTTTTTCTAAATATATTAAACTAGATTGCTCTAATATATTTTACAAAAAATACTTCAAGGCCACAACCCGACCTTCTTCATACTCACTACTCGAAGGAGCCTGCCTTCACGTGTATCCGGTGGTGGCCCCACGACGGGGTGAGCAAAGCCCAGTAGATATATCTCCTACAAGGGCTACACCCCACCTAAGTGCAACATGCAATGCCAATACATACAATCACACGCATTCAAGTACCTATACTCTACTATACCTGAATGTCTACATGTCATGAATGCAGTATGCCCCTCATGACTCAAATCCTAGGTCCTCACTGACTCCCTCACACCTGCATATGTCAAGTATGAAAAACCGTTAAGGGCGTCTCGCCCTTGACTGTTTTTCCAAAACAAAAGATTTTTTTTTGTTTTGTAATTCTAAACACATTGGATACCCCCAATGCCTACTTATTTCTTTATCGAGTACAATGTGTTATGCATTTGTGGGCCACGGATTTCCGGGTTCTCACCACAGGACGCCGCATGCCTATACAACATTTTTTACAGGCTTTCACCGATGGTTTCATGTCTAAACCATATACCAGGTTTTTCACCCCGAGGGTGTCTATCCCCACTTGCTTCACCCATTTGCTACATGTACTTTTCATGCCATGCAACCGTGAAATCTCACTCGACGCGTTGTCCCATTTTACCGAGTCACAATTAACACCAAACACAATGTCGATTAACCATGTCCTCATGACATACATCGAACACCAACATGGTGTCGATTTACCATGGTCGAACACCAAACACAGTGTCAACCCCAACCATGCACTCACACCCGACTCGACATGATGTCCCATGCATAAATGCAATGCAAATGTCACTGCATGCCATTTCATGCCTACATGTACGCTCCTCCATGTCATATGCAACATATCTATTACACTACATGTCATGTCATGGATAAATTATTATATTTAATACATATAATTATTTCCATTATATCACACATATATCACATAATTTCACATATTCAAGAGATGTTATTCACCCCATGTAAATAACACACATTAGCCATTCCCTGCACATAAATCCCGCCATACTTCTGGTGTTCGAAATAATATGGACTTAGTCCGTAAAGTCCGCCTTTATCAATACCACACACAAACATCCAACACGCACTCCCATCAGCCATACGTAGCCCCAATCATTTCGTGATACAAACCGCCCGAAATGTGGTTCCGGAACCAGAACCACTCATTCTCAATCGTCCGTGACCCACCACTTGTAGCCTCATGGTTGGGCCGAGAATCCTGATCTTATTAAATTCTAGACTAACGAGTCTGGCCGAAACCAAGAACGCGCAAATCGGCCTGACTCCGAAGTTATGGCCGTCCGGGCTGACACGGCCGATTCTCGGTGTGCGGAAATTCTAGCACACCCCATTTGCCATTCGCTCTCGTGGATTTTGTCATCCCTAACGATGTTCTGGCCTCGATAACCCCGAAAACCCCGTGAAACCGGGTCTTTGACCGCTACACAACAACAACCAAATCCATAAATGATCTTAAATTCACCCCAAATCATGAAACCGTTGGCCACATTGCCCCTAGGGCATAAATAACCTGAGTAAAGAGGAAACCTAGCCTCTCAGGAGCGCAGCTTCCGGGGTTCTTCGTTCGGTCCCGTTCACCGCGCGACACTCCTTCCTTTTCCTTCCTTTCCCCTCTCTTCCTTTTCATCTTTTTTTCTCTTTCCTCTCTCTTTCTTCTCATTCTCTCTCTCTTTCTTTCCTCTTCTTTCCTTTCTTTCCCTTTCTCTCCTTTCCTCCCTTTCTCTTTTTCTCTCCGTTTAGCTCTCCACTTTATGAACCCCCCATTTATAACATTTCAAACCCTTAGCATGTTGACACACATGGCTTGCCATGTGTCACCCGACTCCTGATGCCTCGAACATAGGAATACCGACCGTCTCGAATCCAACTAAATTGACTTAAGAGATAGATTTCATGCGAGGACACCTAACTATGAAACCGCTTCACATCCTAGATCTAGAAAAATCTCAACTTTTCCTCCGGGGCTATTCCAGTAAATTACCGTTTTGCCATTTTTCTGAAAAATTTAAATTTAAAATTTTCACAAGTTTTACAATATTTCCACTATTCTTGAAAACATAGAGTACAAGAATGGAGTATCAAAGTATTGTGACGATTAGAAAGAATCACAAAATCTTAAGATGTTTACAATACTGTGAAAATACCTCTCAAAACTCCCAATCCCTAAACCCTTATATCTCTACAAACACCGAAGAGTCTTTAAAAGCTTATCTCTCTCTCATAATTTTTCCCCACATGACCTAGAATATTTATAGGAATATTCATAACAACTTTCCTTATTTTATAAGGAAACCTAATATTACAATAGTAAAACAAATAGGAATTTTCATAAATATTATTTAGAAAGAAATACTAATTAGGAATTTGAGATATAATGTAAAACCCGCATAAATTTGAATTTTTCCAAAAAAAAATGGCAAAACGGTAAAATTGTTGCTACAGTACAAGTTGCAAACTTGGAATTTTTCTAGATCTTGGTGACGAAACGGACCTCATCATTGGATTCGTCTCATGAAATCTAGTTACTCAAACGACTCTCGCAATTCAGACAAATGATTAACAGACTAGCAAACCCAAAACGGATTTGGGGAAAATCTCAAATTTGGGAATGAATTACAAAGTTCATTTAAAATAACTAAAATTGAACGGACGAAATAAATTGTTTCGAGGCGTAAATGTGACTCGACTAAACAGGACACGCAGCGACAAAGGGGACTAACCACTTAAAACATAAGTGGGGAGGGGACTTGGGGGAAGAGATCCCATTTCCCATTATTTGTTCCTGGTTCTGATTACGGGAGAGAAAGAGAGAGAGGAGGAGGGAGCCAAGAGCTTATCTCTTCGATCTATGAAGTTCTGCCGGTTGGAATTCATCGAGCCAAGAGTGAAAGTTCATCTATTCGACAAGGGCAACTCGTGGGTACCGAAAATGAAGGATTTCTCTGAAGATCCAAAGGAGGAGATTTCAAGGAATCAAGGATTTCAGGCTAGGGAGGTTTCCCACCTGTGCTACTACGCTCTAAGAGGTAGGGATTCTTCCTACCTTAGTTTATTTTTCACCTTTGGGTTGAGAATAAAAGGGTTTTTCGTTTTAGGGTCTGTTTGGGTGAAGAAAAATGGGATTTTCGAAGTTCCAACAATGTTCTTCGCCTAGGATAAGGCATGAATCTTCTCTAGGAAGATTCACTCTTCGCCTAAGCGAGGGGTGGTTTGCCTAGGTGAACCCAAGGCATTGATCTCAAGACTGGTCCGCCTAGGAACCTCTTCGCTCAGCGGCGGGCTTCGCCAGTGAGCTCGAGAGTTCCCAAGGACACTGCTGAGGGACTATTTGAAGCCTATGTGTGGCTTTTTTGGGGCCATTTATATAGCTTGCTTTGGGGGCTATTGTGGGCGGTTTTGTAGGCATACTATACGCCACAATTGGTTTGATGATTGAAAGTGTTATTACTTGCCTTGTAATAACATGTGTGGTTATATTGATGTGATGAAATATTAATATGTGTATTCTAAATGTATTAACATTGTTGTGAATGTTTAATTGGAAATTATATGCATGTGGTATAATTGTCTAGGATACAAGGCAAATTTGTATGAATTAAATTGTCCAAATGCATGCATTACATATGGGACATGGTATTAACATGTAATGGTTCATCACATTGCATTATGCACAGAAACATCAGACATATGGGTGGAGTGGCATGGTTGAAATCAACACCAATTGGTGATCGATGGTGGGCTTAACACCGTTGCACGAAGTCCAATGTAGAGTTGCACCGCTGAAATGAAACTGTGCCTGCACAGCAAAGGGCTAGATACTCCCTGGGTGAAAGACCCGACTTGTTCGCACACTCCGCCTGCAGTCCAAAAGTGTCAAGGCATGCGGAGCTTACGATAAGACCCCGGAAATTCGCTGCCCACAAAAGACACATGGTTTTGTAAAAGAAATGATCATTTGAGGTGTAACATCAAAAAAAACTTTTGGTTTATAAACAAATTAATTTTGTTTGAAAATGATCTTTGGATGTAATCCATCAATGACGGAGTTTACCACATTGACACTTCATTGTGTGGTGGGAGTCGGTAAAGACTCGGTACGGTGGGAGTTTGTAAAGACTCGGGTATGGTGCATGAGTGTGTCTAATCTCATTTCATGGCATGACACGTAGAATTCCAACCTAAGATTGTCTTTTCTGGTTGGAATTGTGATGTGAATGTGGTTTGTTAAAGTGAAAATTGCATGTGCACTTAGGTGGGGAATAGCCTCTATAGGAGTTACTCTACTGGGCGTGGCTCCATGTAATTGGACAATTTCTCGTATATACAACCTACTGAATTCCTCTAGAGTGAAGGTCATCTGCATAGCCAAAAGGTGTGCCAACTTAGTAAGTCTATCCACTATAACCCACACTACGTCATGCCCTCGTGATGTCCGTGGTAAGTGTGTCACAAAGTCCATCGTGACATATTCCCACTTCCACTCAACTACCTCCAATGGTTGGAGTAATCCTGCTGGCCTCTAGTGCTCAATCTTTATATTCTGACACGTGAGACATCGACGAACATAATCTCCAACGTGTTTCTTCATCCCACTCTAGTAATACTGGCGACGAAGAACATGGTACATCTTTGTTTCACCTAGATGCATAGCAAAACGAGAGCAATTGAACTCCTTAAGGATCTCCTCTCTCAAATATGCCGACTGGGGAACCACAGCTCTTCTCCTATGCCATAGACTACCATCCGAGTGAATGGCCAAATTTTTAATCAATTGCATCTGACAAAATCTTACCCCTAATGGTTGATATCCCTTTCGTCTCCGTCTCGACTTGATCACTTTGCTTATCAGTAAAGGCGCAGCCCACTGGGGACCCCCAAAGTATCCTAAGCCTGACCCCTGTAGTGCAGTCCGAATTGTCCCACAATCTCGAGCATCCTTTACCTTAGAAGCCACTAGCCAACACTCTACCACAGTCAGAGATCAACCACCACATTCGCTTTACGGGCGAATGCAAAGTGAACTGATAATCCTCTAGATACTCCATTCACTGCAGGTTGCCTCATGTTGAGGTCGCACTGTGAAATGTACTGCACTGTGGTCTGTAAAACACTCGGAATCCACTAATCAGAGTAGATAGTGACGCCAAATCTTCAAAGTAAAGACAATGGCCGCTAACCTTACATCACGCGTGTACTCCGCCGTGGTTCTTCAACTGTCAAGAACCATAGGCCACAACCTTCCCGGACTGCATCCAAATACATCCAAGTTCGTCCTTAGAGGCATCATAATACGCTGTGTACCTTTATCCCCTTTCCGAGACTATCAGAATAGGAGCTGAAGTAAGCCTCCTCTTCAATTCCTAGAATGCCCTCTCACATAAGTCATTCCACTCAAACTTGACCTCCTTCCGGGTCAATCTCGTCATAAGTGCGCTAATCAGGAGAAGTCCTCAATAAATCTCATGTAATATCTTGCCAATCCCAAGAAATTGCGTATCTCAAATACTGACTTTGGTCTCTCCCAACTCATAACTGCCTCAACCTTCTCCGGGTCCATGGATACATCCGAAGCCAACACCACATGCCCTAAGAATCTCACCTTAGTAAGCCAAAATTCACATTTACTGAATTTGGCATACAACTGATGGTCTCTCAAGGCCTAGATAACAATCCACAAGTAACCCCCATGTTCCTCCTCGGACTTGGAGTAGAATAAGATGTCGTCAATGAATATCACAACAAACTGATCTAAGTAGGGTTGGAACACCTTATGCATGAGATCCATGAATTCCGTTGGAGCATTCATCAATCCGAATGGCATCACTGTGAACTCGAAATGCCCATACCGCGTCCTGAATGTCGTCTTAGGGATATCTACCTCCCTCACCCTCAACTGATGGTAACCGGTGCGGAGATCTATCTTGGAGTAGACCCTTTCCTGCAGTTCAACAGGTGCCATTCTATGTAGAGTCTTGGAACTAGGCGATGTACTAGGGTGCAACTCAATTGTGAAGTCTACATCCCTATGCAGGGGTAATCCCGGTAGTTCATCCAAAAAAACGTCCTCATACTCATAAACCACCCAAGGTAGACTCAACTCCTGTCTCGCCTCGTTCTCTAGGGTAAGGCTTGCTAGCCAACCCATCAACTGCCCATGCCATCTAAAATCGTACACGCCGGGGCAGCATCAGGCTTATCCCCCGAAGATAACACAAACATCATTCCTGTGTAGGTCAGGAACCCTTATGATCACAATCAATGACGACTTTGTGTCACAACCAATCCATCCCAAGGATGACATCAAACTCCCACATGTCCATGACCCGAAGGTCCACAGTGAGTAGAATCCCTGAGATCTCTAACTCACAATCCCGACATATATGATCAACAATCACCCTAGTTCCTAGGTAATAATTCACATGCAACGGCTCTTCCAAGGTTTCAACCTCTAAGCTCAAATCTTTCACACATGATGCAACAATGAATGAATGAGTTGCACTAGAATCAAATAGTACTCTTGCCCATAAGCGAAAGAGCATAAATATACCCTAAATAACCGACCGATTCGCAAGCTGGCCATATGCGGATAGTGTAGACACACCTCAGTTCCCTCGTTAAGTCCCTGCGCTTGTAAGCCCCGTTCCTGACTTTCGACTCCATGCCCCAGCCCGTCTGGCCTGATCCCGAAGGGTGGGTCTCGTGCGCCTCCGGGACCGATATTAGTTCCCGCCCATGGTGGGGTATGAGGAACAAACCGAGTCCGTGGAATGTCCCACCGATGACCAAAATGGGCGGTCTACACCCCGGGATCTCGCCTCTGAGGGCAATCCTGTCTCATGTGTTCAGGCTGGTGGTAATGGAAACATGTTCCTTACACGGGCTGGCTAGGCGCCCTAAAATGTCTCTCACCTTAGGATGATCGACCCTAGCCTTGGTCCTGATAACCGTGGCCATGTCCCTGAAATCCTTACGGAGTAGAAATCCTCTATTTCTTTCTTGGGCTAGAAGAAGAAGGTTGGCTCTCCATCCTCTTATTTTTAGTACCCACATCCCGGATGTTCAGTGCGTCATCTACCTCTCTCTCAATGGTCATAGTTGTCTTGACCATCAAGTCCATGTCTTGAAGGAGAAATCCCACAATTTAACCCCGAATTGACAATTTCAAACCATCCTCGAATTTTCGCACTTTGGCGATGTTTGTGGCCACATAGTCATAAGCAAAACGAGCTAATTCCGTGAACTTAGCCACATATTCTAACACTATCATCGTTCCTTATTTCAGTTCTAGAAACTCTTGAGCTTTTGCACGTCGAGTAGATGCTGGGAAAAACTTGCCCATGAAGAGCTCACGAAACTCTTCCCATGTCATTATCTCCAAGTCCCTCGAGGCTTTGACCCAATCCCACCACACTTCGGATTCGCCTCTAGCTGAAATGCGGCTAGCTTTATCTTAGTGGCATCGGAGGTGATCACCATAGCTTCCATAATCTTTCCGACTTCACGGAGCCAATGATCAGCTACGATCAAGTCCCCTCATCCCCTAAAGGTTGGAGGATGGTGTGCCTTAAACCTCTAGAGGTTACTTGATTCCTCCTCGGGTTCCCGCTGCACCAGTCTGCGGCAATGGTGGCAACCATAACACTCACCGTGCACAAGAGCGCCGCACACTAGTAGTCTTAGGAATTTGTCGTCAAAGGCCGCGGTCGTGGGTTGTTGTCGCCGCACCGCTCTACGCCCTCTTTCCTCAACTAGCCATCTACATATGTCAGATAACAATAGAGTATTACATGGTATCCAAGAATGGTACTCCAGTTCAAACTTCGAGATTTCTCTCCTCGTCTAACTAGTAGTGCTTGTGCCGACCACTAATAGACCCCTCACTATCCTGAACTATCCTCTTCGTTCTTTTTCCAAGCCCCCAAGGTTATGTTTTCTAACCCTAGTGTTCCGTTTTTTTCCCATATACATTTTACCATGTATGTAATCCACACAACACATAACACACAATCATGTAACATATTAGGGCACAAAACATGAAATGCACAATGAATGCAATTGTCTAGACCCATGCCCATCAAGCCCTAGGTAATCGTAAACCTAAGCTCTGATATTAAGCTATGACGCCCCAAAACCCGAGGATCCATTGACCAACTGTCAACCTGCGGAAACTCATGGATATTGGGTAACCCGATACCACACTAACATATCCCATTTACCAGAACCCGTAAAGTTAACAACTGGATGGCCACTCAAGTTCCATTTATCCATATTCATTTGAAACATGCAAGGTGATAATTTAAAACGGTGTATAAGGGTTTAATTACAATTCTCGTGCATAATAAAATTACAAGTTAGAACTAGATTGTTCCAAAACATTTTACAAAAAGGTTATTAAAAGCCACATGTCGGCTTTCTTCACAATTGCATACTCGAATGAGCGTCGTTCACTAGTGTCTATTCTGCACCTGAAATATTTTCCCTTATAGGGTGAGCCACAACTAGTAGAAAAACGTCCTATAGAGGCTGTGAAACCCCAAGAAAATCTAATTTTATGAAAAAGAGCAAACTGGTAATTTCGGTCAAAATCCAGAATTTTTATAGATCTCGGATGATGAAACGGACTTCACCGTTGGAATCGTCTTGCGAGAAATCTAAGCTACCAAAACCAAAATTTTATGAATGCAGGAGCGGTCGAAATTCCAGCGTTTTTCGAGGCGCAGTGTCGGGTGCCATAAAGCGAGTTTGAGAGACATGTGATGTGACAAAGTCACTATTACATGTACTCATGAGACATATTACATAATTAGACAGAGATGATGAGATAATTGGCCTAGATTGTGCCAAGTGTCAAAATCAAGACAAAGAGGACACATTAGAGATTAATGATATGTTAATGAGAATAAGACAAAAAGTTAAATAGTGTTATACTTCATTTGAAGAGCAAAGGCGATGCATTGGAACGGTTGTGAGTGGTTGGGATTTGAATTTTTAGAGAAGAAGGACTCATTCTCTCCCCAGATTTGCGACTTAGTTAAGGCGTGGGTTCACCGATGGAGCAAAAGCTGAAATAGATCTGGCGGCGAGGCTACGCGTGAATGCGTTGGTGGAGTTCAGAGCGCTCAGGTGAGATCTTTCCTACTTGTGTATTGTTTTGGCTAAGAGCCATGCAAATGGTTAGGGGATGTTTGAGGCTTGGATTATTCGTGTTTCGGTCTGAAACATTTTGACTAAGTGGAGAAAATCCTCATTGTTGTGGCGAAGTGACAGTGCCCGACAGGGTTTCCTTTGTTCCGTGAATAAGTGACGTGATTTTTGGTGTGATTTTTATGATGTTGAGTGATTCAAAATGAATTGCTTGTGTTTGTTAATTAGCCGTAGCAGGCTAATTTTGGGTGTTATTGCTGGTGAATTTGCATAAGATGATTTATGTGGATTAATTATGTTAGTATATACATGTTTTATATATTAGCATGAGTTGTTGGGATTGGCATCATGCATTCCATATGCACTAGGGCACCTTAGAATATTAGAAGTGAGTGCATGACATGAAATTGAAATAAAAACAAAAATGTTTGTGAAATGAATTTCAAGGAAGATTTTCCGAAGAATTGCATTTAAGAGTCGTCCAACAGATCACTTCGGATGAGGACCATAATTTGTTCCGGGCGTTATCTGACAATTAGCCTCGGAGGGTAGTCGATGTTTTTACCCAGAAACTTCGGTAGCAGTTTTTAAGACAAAAGCTTTTGTTTGGCTTGGATATTTCTTCGCGTTAAACCGGGCGCATGTGAAGGGTCGGTGGTTTCGGGACATGGGATTTAGTCATGTAGGCATTCAAGTAAGGTTCATGCTCAATTCTTTGGATGTGATTGTTTACTTTATAGCATGTACTTGGTGGGAAGCCAGCATGTAGGAAATTGTCACTGCGGGCTTTGCTCACCACATGAGATGCTTATTTTAGATCACGGGGTGTGTGCGCGAGGACCTTGGCGCTCGCTAAATTTGCGTATAGAAGAAAGATGGGTTGCACAATGGCTTTGGGTATTCATTTGTAACATGTATTAAAACTCTAGAATTTTGATATGTTTGGTAAAAGTATTATTTACTCTTGAACTATTGTATATAGTTGATGTATTTTGTAGCAGGTATTAATCCCGGGGCTGAGTAGCGCATTATTTTGCTCGCATGTGGACCCTGTGTGGTCATTGTAAACTATTTGGGACAGGTTGGCCATTGGTGGGGCTCCTGTACACAGAAACCACGATTTTCATGAGTGGTGTCAGGATTTTGGGCATCCACGATATTCGAAAGGTTGACGGGTTGTCAACGGACCCCCGGGTATTGGAGCGTCATAGAGGCTACTCCCCACCTAAGTGTACATGCAATGGTCATGTTCCATAAACTCACATTCACATTCCAAGTAAAACATGCAATTTCTACAATGAAATCTTACATGCCATGCCATAAAATGAGATGAGACTCAATCATGTACCATGCCTCGAATTCTCCATAGACTCCACCACACAATGCAAATGCGATATGTAGTAATAAGCCGTCATTGATGAATTGCATCAGTAGAACCCTTTGAAAGAATTAGTTTGTTTATCTTAAACTTTTATGGATGTCATCATTTAGAATGATCTTTATAATCAAAACCCATGTGTTTCTTAGGCGGTAGTTCGGATCTCAGCGAGGACTCATGCCTTCTGTACGGACTTTCAGTTGGGTGTAGTGAATCGGTCGAGCCTTTCACGGGGATGTCTAACCCTTCTTGTTACCCACCACCGTTTTCCATGTTACTGAAACGTCGACTCATTGGACATGATCCAGCCAGTGCAAAGCCCACCATCAATCATCGAAGTATGATGATTGATCATAATCTGCATCATTCAATCACGATATCCCGAATTACTTATACGATATAATGCACCATTGCATATTATATCATACCACTATATCATAGGCTTCGCCAGACAGTTAAACCAGCCACATTCATATATTATGGACAATTATAACAACAACATATAATTCAAATAAAACACATCTCAGTAATATATATCAACACCGCCTGCAACGTTAATTCAACCCAAACATGTCATTCAAGCTCAAACAGCCAACTTAACCTTGATCCATAAGATATTAACTGTATGGATATACATAACGATCTACTGATAGCCCTGAGCAAGCCATAAATAGGCTGAAATAGGCCCACACCACGATATGTCCCGGTAGCAATTGTACCACCAGCGGACATAGCAGTCTCGAGATTAGGTCAAAGATTGTATCCGTAACGAGCCATAGTTAGGCCACAAAACCAGTAATACATAGGCTACAAACAAAGCCATATCCAGGCCACAGGATAGTTCTGAACTCAGTTAAGAAATCACTTCCCAAACAGTCCCAAATTTGGCCTTAAACAGATAACAGCCTAAGTTGTGGCAATCTCGAGAAATGGACCATACCTTGAGTCGTAGAGGTTCGATTTAGGTGATTCAAAAGCTTAGTATCAAGTTTACAGATGCAGCTACAACTTCTATGCAGAACACGAGTGCAAATTCCCTCTGTTTCCCAATCGAAAACCAATCCTAAGATATGGACACAAACAAATAAACAGCCTAAGTTGTGGCAGTCCCGGGAAATGGACCATAACTTGAGTTGTAGAGGTGATTTAGGTGAAGATCAAGCTAACATCAGTTTGTGACTCTTGGCTCACAAGCTTCTATGAAGAACACGAGCCTAAATTCCCTCTGTTTCCTAACCGAAAACAGTCCCAAAATGAAAGTAGAGTGTAAGGATTCAACTTTACAAGCGATACATAAAAATCAGTAAAGCATTTGCTTAGCGAGAAAACACGGCCAAGCAGCTCTTAGGGTGACGAACCAAAGTAGAATAATCCCTATCTTAGAGTGTAGCCCTTGTAAGTGGGACGGACTTTACTCTTGGCTGATGAACTCATTAATTCGGAATGCCGAGTAAACCGAGAGAAGAAGCCTTGGATCTTCCTTACTCTCCCTCGCTCTCTCTCGTTTTTCTCTTTCTCTTTCTCTCTTTTCTTTTCTTTCTTAACTTTGTTTTTACCCATCGATTCCACCATCCTCATTTATCCTTTCTTTAGTACCAAAGACCAAAGAAGGTCTTTCTTCTTTCTTTCCTCTTGTGGATTGAGGCATAGCTCTCATCATGCCATGTCTTTACTCATTTGGGTTCCTTTTGCTTCCAGCGTGTTTACTTGCCAGAATAAGACGAAATTTATCGGGATAACTAGATTTTGTGAGACGAATCCAACGAGAAGGTGAGTCCGTTTAAATCATCAAGATCTAGAAATTTGGTCTACGACATCTTATAAGCGAATTTACATTTGCCCTTTTGAAGAGTTCAAATTTAAGTTTTACTACTACTCTTTAATAATATAGTAAATAGATGTAAAAAAAAAGTATAAAAACAAAAATAAATAAATATGTGACCTACAAAATTTATTCCCATAAATATAATTCTTTTTTTAAAATAATTTATAGAGTATTAGTTGAATTGTAATAATGAGTTGAAGTTATAAAATAAATAAAGTAAAAATAATAGTGTAATTCACACCATAAAAATTTGCATTTGCCATGATTCTAACGAATTTAAAATTGATTGAAAACAATTTATGATTGTTTTCCTTTTCTATCTAATCCTTTGAAATTGCATCTAGAGAACAATGATTAAACAAAATTAAGAGTTTGTAAAAATTATTTTCTATTTTCAAAAATACAGAAGATGTGGTAATTATATGGCCAAATGAGCTCATATTTACTTCAAATGCATATTCAAATTAAAATAATTTTCACAAGTCAAATAATGAATTTTGTTTTTTGGAAAATTTTAACAAAACCTCTATTCTTTTTTTCTTTTTTTTTTTATTGACTTCTAAACAAAGACATATTCTTGTAAAAATATTTCCGCGCCAATGCAGAATATTCAATTAAAGACAACCTAAGTTCTGTTATGATTTTTTTTAAATAATTTTTATTTTTTTCTCTTATTTACTTCATCTATTGAAATTTAACAATGTTACTATAAGAGTCATAAACCCTTTTTTATTTATTAAATTATTTTTTTTGACATTGTGGACCCGCATTTTTCGCGTGCGTCCACACCCAATGGCGAGACTCGCTTTTTTTATTTCTTTGAAAAACCATTTTTTTTAAAAATGGTTTTAATAAATCATATTTAGTTTTTGTAAAGGGGAAAACAAAATAAGAAATAGAAAGCTGATCTTTGACTCCTTGTTTAGAAAATACATGTCTATGAAATCGAGTCCAAATTCAGAGGTCATGTTACCTATTAGGAAGGTAATGTAGTGAGTCATAGCACCCCTCTAAGCCCCTAAAATCGGGTCTCTACTAATCCGATTATGGAAGTTGTGGCCATTGATTGATTAACTAATAGATACCAAAAATTATCTCTCATAATTACACAAGTGTACATCAAAACATCAACAAATAAACAAATAAATAAAAAAACATGTAAGTCATGCAGGAAAGAATATGTACCTTCATGACCACATCACCAGGCGCTATCAATAGAAAACAGCCATTAGTGCAATAACAAATATGAAATTAGTATTCATGATCGAATTATAAAAACAAATTGTACATCCGATGTAAGTTATTTAATAAAGTCATGAGATGTCATTTGGCCATTTATATGTTACCGCAAATTAACTCCATAATATTCCATTTACTAGGAACTATAGAATTAATATGTATTTTGGAATTTTTGAAAACTGATTTGAAATTAAAGTTTTGAAAATTGAAAGTTTGAAATTTAAGAGTGAGAATTTTTAAATGAATTTGAAGTTTGAGAATTTTGAATTGGGATTTTGGAAGTGAATTTTAAATTAAAAACTTGAATTTTAAATTTTTGAGATTTGGAATTTAGAAGTGAAGATATTTAATTTTAAATTATGAAACTTTGAATTTTGGGATTGAAATTGTAAATTTGAGGAGTGGAAACTTTAAATTTTGAAATTGGAAATTAGGAGACTTGAATTTTAGATTAGCACTTAAATTTTTAAGTGAGAATTTTGTAAATTGGAAAAAAAATGGAAACTTGGAAAAAATTAAATTGAAAATTAGGGGAATTGAATTTTAAATTTGAAAATTTGAATTTTAGAAAATGAGAAAATGAGAATTTGAATATTTTGAAAAATTGGACATTTAAATTAAATAAAAAAAAGGAATGAAAATTTAGAACTTGAATTTTTGGAAGTCTTGAATTTTAAAATTAAAAACATGAATTTTAGAAAATGAGAAATTGGGAAATTGAATAAATTAAGGGTAAAAATTTGACGAGCTAAAAAGCTGATCATAATGTGTGACCAAAGGCTTTGTCAAATAACGTAATGGGTTAGTAAACTAAGCACGCAATAAGTTAATTTCAGATGAGTTAGACTGTCGTTGGAGTGCAGAAGTAAGTGCGTTATAATAGATTGGGCCTAAGTGTGTTGGACATAATGGGTTGGGCCTAAGTATGTTGGGCCTAAATTAATGGGTTGGGCAGTGAAGAGAAAAGCATTCGTTCTGCTCTTAAAATCCAGAAAATAAACCTGACTCTCGGATTTGAGGCAATCAGCCCAGGGGATCAAATCAATCTTCGCGTTCAAATTGAGATAATATGCTTGCTCTGGCTTGTGCTCCCCAAAGCTAAATGTCCAGCGATGGAATAGAAGATAAAATTTTACATGCCCCGAAATCGTTTGAGGGTGAAGCGAATTCAGCAACTACTAGTTCAAAATAACATAGCTATCAAACAAGGATCTCAAACATAATCTTCACGAATTCATAATCTAGATCTATGTCTTTCTAAAACATATCTAAAAGTCAGAACAATCCAACGATTGGAACAAGAAAATGGCACCTACTTGAAATCATTTGAAACTAAAACCAATTTCCAAATCTCTGAAAATGACTTCCGATATATGAAAATCTAACCGTTGAAATTTTTATCGGAAACCATGGGGAGGGTTTTGTTGTTGAGTAGAACAAGATATCTAAATTTGATGTCCATTGGATCTAGTTTGATCCTCCGATTGGTCTCCCATTTCTCTTCTCCTCTCCTCCTCTTCTCTCCCTTTTCTCTCTTTCTTTCTGGAGCTCCTTTTCCCTCTCCTTTTTCTTCTCCTCTCCTTTTCTTGTTCCACCCTTTTCCATTTTCTTCTCCTCTTGTTCCCCCTTTTCCATTTTCTTCTCCTCTTGTTCCCCCATTTTCCTTTTTTTTCTCCTCTTATTCCCTTAAAAAAAAAAGAATAATAAATAAATAAAATAAAATAAAAATGAAATAAAATCACCCCTTAAAACCCTAGTTTTGGGGTCTACAAATATGCCCATCTTCGATAGGAGTTCATGAGTATAGCGAATGTGAACAGTGGAATTCAGTGAAAGTGTGAAAAGTGAGTGAAACATGATGAACTCTATCGAAGAACAAGGGAGACCCCCAAAAGTGTCCACAAAGAACACTAACTCTCTCAAACTCAATTAGCTAAAAGGAGTTCTAAAAAACATCAAAAGAAAACAACAAAAGGACAAAACAACTTTAGAGAATTGAATGAAAGTGTGGCATGATCAAGCTCTCTCTAAGAAAGGTCCTCACAAGGTGAAATCTATATCGAAACACGAAACAAGCGAAAATGGAGTCGGCCTATAAAATTTGATAGAATGGTCATGTGCATTTATGTAGCAATGGCTTCCGTCATGGACAAACTCATGAACTAGCAAGTGGAGATAACAAAAACCGAAATAAACCATGTGATCAAAGTGTGTGATGATAACGACCATGAATATTGGTAGCGATATCTCTGATAAAGATGAAATCTGAGAGTTTGAACTATGGTGAAGGTATCAGAATGTTTGGTCTGAAAAGAGGAAACACAAAGGCGAAGCCTGAACACTTTTACTCAAGATGTAGAAGATAGAGGCGAAGTCTGAATGGCTTTATTTACAGAAGATGAAGTCTGAACGTCTAAAATGCGATGCTAGCAAATGTGATGTAAATGAAGTCTGAAAATCTTATCCATATGAAGGCGAAGTCTGAATGCCTCTGCAGAAGATGAAGTCTAAACGTTTGAACTATGGTGCTAGCAAATGTGATGCAGATGAAATTACATTGTCGATTATGAAACTGAGAAATTAAGATACGATTTCACGAAGATTGAAGTCTAAGCGTCACGAGGCTGCGGTGCTAGAAAGGTAAATACAAAATGAAGTCTGAACATCGGAGTCATATGGCCCGAAGTGAACTCTGATTTACAAAAGACAAAGTCACGAAGCGTCTCAACCAGCAAATATTGCGTGATGCGGAATGATCTGAACATCGATCCATATGAAGCGAAGTCTGACGCTTTGATATATCGCGCCCGATTCACGAGTAGACCGTTAGCGGATCGGAACCCGAGTTAGGTCGCGAAGACTCAGGGAATGGGACTCTTTACCTGATTTTTTTTTTTTTTATATAACCGAACTGGTACCTGTGGGTTAGGGGCCCACATCTTATAACAGAATCAAAATATCATATCACGACCAAAACTACCGTGGTAGGCATTTCTGATATACATACAGATCCCATTTACTTATACATATACAAACAACTTCACGCCTCCTGAGAGCGCATGACCTCATGTGATGAACCCCTATCTTGGTGTGTTGGCCCGGTTGTATCTTTGATGTCTTGGTCATCTTCTCTGTACCTCTAGCGATTAAAAACCCGTGCTAAGCTTTACGCTTAGTGGGAAACATATCTTATAACTTATACTGGTACACATGCCTTTATACTGAATCATAATAAATATATAACAGTAACATATATCATACTCTTCATGAATTCATATAACACATTTACATACATAATTATCCTTGTAACAAACTTATGCTTTTTCATATATCTCATATACGGTACTGAACTTATACTTACAACAAACTTATACTTACTCAGTTCTTACACTGATGACAGTCTTATTCTTATTCCAATATCCCGTAGGACACATACTTATCAACTTGTATCAGGCATTATACTGTCGGGTCTCCCCTGAATGACATATACTTGAACTATCGATGATACTTATCCACATACTCGTACTTATATCTATCTCAAATCTCCCGTAGGAGTTCACAGGACTTATGCTTATACAGAGATACCCTTAGGTACTACAAAACTTATACTTATACCATAGGGCTTATACTTATACTATGGAGATTACCCTTTTTTGGAGGGGCAGTGGAGTACTACGGAGATATTACGGAACATATCTTGGTATTGTGGAACTTATTCCTCTGAGGAAGTACGTAGTATTACAAAACTTATCTTGGTGCCGTATCTTATACTTGTATTCACGAAGCATATCTGGTCCTCTGAGAACTTATACTTGCATTCTTGAACTTATTCTTGTGTTCGGATCTTATACTTGTCTTCTAAAGCCTTATACTTGTCTTCTGGGATCTTGCTTGTGTTACAAAACTTATTCTTGTCTTACGGATCTTATACTTGTTTTACGGAGCATGTACTTGTATTTCGGATAAGGAAGTACCCGTAGGTACTACAGAACATTTTACTTGTACAAAGGCCCGTGGGTACTCGGAGCAGTCTGAGAGGTACCGTGGCACTACATAACATGTCTGAGGTACGTAGGTACTTTCGGATCTTTACTATATTCATACTTGCACTAATGTTCATAAAAGCTGTTTCATATTATAAGTTTCAAATTGCTTTCACTTTCATACTGTAAACTAAAGAAGTGGATATTGGAAACTATGAAGGGCTGTGTACTCAGCATACAGAAAGCAGTGAATTACATGAAGGGCAGAAGGCGTTATTGCTCGTTATGCGAGGAATGATGGCCGAAAAATACATAAAGAGTAGAAAGTATTTGTTATCGTGTTAAGACAATGACCATCTATGAAGAGCCCGAAGGCCACATTATCATTATTCAGACAATGACCATCGAGGGCGATAGTATTTGTGGTGACCTTCGGGGCCATCGATATAAATGCAGACTTATTCTCAATGGCATGCCCGATCTATCCCTCTCTTGGTCGGACACAGGCAATGGGTTTCATTTCATTTTAATATATCTCATAAGCATGAATAACTATTGTTATCATGATTGCTTATGCAATATATACTATCATTACTTTAATCTGTATTCGTTCTCATATCTGTAGCTTCATATTACGGTTCTCATATTTCTCTATAATACATATATTCCTATATTTTCCTCGTGCATACATTTACTCATTCATATATTCATATATACCTATCATTCGTGTATAGGTACTCATTCTTGTGCTTTGTCATCTTTTACTTATCTCTATCGTTCTTAGCATTTATGCATTTCTATCGTGTGTTCCTAACATGTTCCATCTATTCAATTAGGTATGTCTTTCATATATTCATATCATATAATCTTATATTCATATTATTCCATTCACTTGTAACATCTTATATCTTGCTAACTTATATTTTCATGTTTCATGAACACATCTATACATATTTCATTTTCTATAACTTCCTTGTTTCAGCACTGTATAATACATATGGCACTTCATATACTTGTAAAGTATAATGTCTATGAAATCGCACCTCATTCCTATATTCTTATTCCTCTATGAATCTACTTTACTTAGGAATTGGAATCAATCCAGTCGGTTCATCCAAACTAAAGTTATGGCATTTTCATGCCAAACTAGTCAATTCTGGAATTACAACTGAGACAGTTTATATTACTCATTTTTACGGGGTCTTAACTTCATATTTGACACTGGTTCTTTGTATTCCTTTAAAGCTAAGGTGCTAAGGGTTCTACTCCAACTGGAATCACCCAAATCGGAGCACCGAAACTCGAGTTATGACCTAGACACCCGGGACTACTCTATGTTCAAAACTGAAACCAGAATTTGGCTTGTACATGGCCCCACTTTGAGTGAATTTTTGGGCAACTTAGAATCAGGGTGATTATTCTATTTCTTGATCTTTGGTTTCCCTTGGAAGTCTATTTTATTTATCACTTGAATCCTCCGTCGGATAAGAAATGAAAGTTATGGCTAAAATATAAACTGGTCGAAATAGGAAACAGAGGCGTCGCATGTACGGGTACACCCCTAACATGTACTGGTACATGTTGGCCCAAAATGACCAAAACCTAACATGTACCGGTACATGTTCAGGTGTACGATTTTTATGTCACCCGAAAATGCCCGAATGTATTTTTCTCCCATTTTCCATATTTTTTGATACCCGATTCTTTCATACTTCATACCGAATCAAGCCATTTATATCCATCTTATAACCTCGATTATACTCAAATCATCCTTCAATGGATATCTTTCTTCCAAAAACCCTTCATGATTTACTCCAGAGGCAGCTATAATATACGTGTAACTTAGCCACATAAGTAAACATGATAATTGAATTTAGGTTTATTCTAAACCCCAACTCAATTATTCTGTTAAAACTATAAATCCATCCTCGAAGAGAAGTTTTGTACTCTTGCCACTCTTTAAGATTTTACCTTGCTTTCCTAACTATTGGTTTAGGATGAAACCACACAGCAAAACCTAGGTTTGGGCGAGATAATAATCATACAAATTCACATGATCATACCAAATCTCATAGAATCATAATAAGATTTAAGTTTTCACTTTTCTTTTTGGCTTCTTCCTCTTCTCTTCTCTTCCTCTTCCTCTTTACTTCTCTCCTTCTCCCATCCGTTTTTGAGCTCTCCCAGTAAGAACCGATTTTAGTCTTAAATCCCCAAATCTCTCCTTAGGCCTTGTTTGGCTTACTCAAAACCCATTTTTGGGTTAAGTTTCTTTATTTGCTTTAAACCATGCTCATACATTTATAAATAAACTTTCATTTTTATTTCATTTTGGCACTCAAATCTTGTTAACTTATGACTTTTAAGTCCCTCTTTGGATAAATTACAATTTTATCCTTAAATCTTGTAAATTTCCGGGTCTCTCGTTTACCTGTTTCGCATTTAACTCACGAAACATTCAAATTATGCTTACAAAATACCCTAAACATGTCGAAAACTGCTAGGGTGTATTTTGGGGTGTTACACATGATATCTGAGAAGGCAGTACGACGTCTAAGCTGTGATCTTTAGAAAATGTGATGCAGATGAAGTTTGAACATCTGATCCATATGAAGGCGAAGTCTAAATGCCTATTATGCAGAAGACGAAGTTTGAACGTCTAACTGCGGTGCTAGCAAATGTGATACATATGAAGTTTGAACCTCATGGGTCCATATGAGGGCAGATGCGAGCGCTTTGATATGCACAAGACGAAGGTTGAGCTTGTCCTAAAGCTGCGATGCTAGAAATGTGTTCTGGATGAAGTCCCGAACATCTAAACCATATGAAGGCGAAGTCTGAACGCCGGATATGCAAAAGGTGAAGTCTGAACGTCTAATTGCAGTGCTAGCAAATGTGATACAGATGAAGTCTAAACATATGATTTATATGAAGGTGAAGTTTGAATGGATATCACGAGAAGGCAAGTCAACATCTAGCTGATCTTTAGAAAATGTGATGCGAGATGAAGTACGAACATCGATCCATGAAGGCGAAGTCGGAGCGCATGATATGCGAGCAGTACGAACACCTGAGTTGAAGATAGTAAAGGCGAGATTGAAATTATGCCTGATATGACATCAGCGAAACATGATGAAGTCAAAAAATGTCATAAGATGGCTCATATCCTTGATAAGAGGCTTGCTGAACAATGACCACCTCAAAATGATCACGAAATGTAAAGGATCTTGCCTAGTGTGGCATCTATTAAAGCATGATGAAATCCCCAAAAAATGTTATAACAAGACTCATGCTCGATAATGGCGCATGCCTGAAGCAGACAAATTCCTTATGATCTGGCGATAGGGATATGTCTAAGTATGACATGTGTCATCGATAGAGATTTGATGAAACCCCCGAATATCAAAATATGGCTCAACATCGTGAAATCTTGTCTACACAAACAAACAAATCGGATGATCGATAGATAGGGGTATGCACGATGTAGCATGTTGAAAATCGATGCAAATCATGCATCCCCTAACGAAAGGCAACCTCGAGTCATCGAGAATCGCAACTAGAAATGGATCTAAACGCTAGTAAGGCATCTCATAGAAAAAGCCACATGATAATGTCCAGATATCGACCAAGTCTCAAATACCTATCCAAGTAGATGCTGTCAAAGAAAACGTTAAATCTCATGGTCTTAGGGTGGTCTTACGACACGGACCATAATGTAGGCTTAGGATGATAAGGTAAAAGAAATGAAAGGAAACTAGGCTCAAATACCAAATGATCAACCCCATGTCCTCATGTGTGGAATGCCACGTGCATAAGTCTCGTGGAGCATGGACCTGCAGGAGAAACATCGATGGAAGTGCTAATAATAATGATGTGATGCAAAAAGTGTAAGACCCGGGAAAAACCTAGAAATTTGAATTTTTGCTAGGAATGGCAAAATGGAAATTTTGCCAGAATTCTTTCTAGATCTCGGATGACGAAACGGACTTCACCGTTGCAATCGTCTCGAGAAATCAAAAATTTCGTTGAATTCCAAGACAGTCGGATTTTCACAAATTTCGAGGCGACGGACGTCGAGTGGACTCCGAAAATGAGATGTTTAGAAAAATACTGAAAAATGTCAAATATTTAAATAATGTCCATTTAAGATAGATGGAACTGAAACCGGGACGAAATAAATTGTTTCGGGGCGAGAACAAAATCGAAGAAGTGTGACACGTGGCTTGACGTGAGTCACGTGTCCACACTATAAATAGCCTAAAATATCTAACATGAGAGAAGAGATCTCATTTTGACCTAGAGAAAAACGTGATAGAGAGAGAGAGAGAGAGAGAGAGAGAGAGGGGAAAGCAAACCTTTCTCAGGCGATTTCACGGGGTTTTGTCGATCGGAACTCGGCATGTCGAGAGTTAAAGCTGCTCTACGTTAAGGGGCTTCTGCGTGGGTCTGGGAATCTGCAAGATTTACGCTAAAGGTTTGGGACATGAAGCGGAAGGAAGACGTTATTCTGGAAATCACGCAAATTGAGGTGGGTTGCTATCCTACTTTCGGTTTAATTTATATCTAAGGGCATGTGTGTGTGTGTCAAAGTGGAGAATGTTGTCCAGTTTTTCCTTGACATATTTTGAGTTTTGGTGCAGCTTGTATTGTTGCATTTGAATTGAGTGATTCTAATTTCAGAGTAAACTAGACTTATAAGAGAACATATTTTCTTTGAATAGGTCTATCCAAATTCCAATCCCTTTAGACTCAGAAATGCATTCAAAGTGGAGCTATGTTTAGGTAGTTTTCCTATTCTGTTTTTAGACCCCCTGACTGTGTTTTAGCCATAACTTGGCCATAACACATCTGAATTGAGTGATTCAAATTATTGGGTAAACTAGCCTTATAGGAGAACATATTTCATTGAAATAGGTCTATCCAAATTCCGACCCCCTTTGGACTCAGAAATGCATTCAAAGGGGAGCTATGTTTAGACAATTTCTGGTTTTGTTTGAAAACTAAAGAAGATGAGATCGTTATTTGGATATCTTTGAGTTTCGATTATCAGATTTGGGTGATTCCGAGTTGGAGAAGAGCCTAAGAGCTGTATCTTCAAATGAGAATTACGAACGATTAAAATTATGGATTAAGACCCACACAAAATGGAATCCCATCCATGAGGCGCATTTCAGTGTAAGCGGAGTAAACTAACTGGGTTTGAATAAAGAAACACCCTTCTTCGTCAGACTTCGTTCAGTGTTCTTGGACTCTATAAATCCATTGAGTCAAGAACCTAAGTATTCCGTGGAGGAGTAATTCAACATCCACGGCCTTCTTGAAGTTGGTGTTTGTACCAAGTGTCGGATGAAAGCGAGTTGTCTCTGTTTTGTTGCCTCCAACCGGACGGTCATATCTTCGGCGTCAGACACGTTTGGGGTTTTATTAGACTCTATGGAAAGCCCATTGAGTCAAAGATTGTTTCTATGTGTAACTGGAGGCATTGAGTGTCAGCGTATTTGAAAATCTATGTTTTGCACCAAGTGCGAGGTTATTTGAATTCTTGTCGATGTGAATACAGGGTTTGACACAACCATCGCATGGCATGTTGTGAGCTATGTATTAGGTATGAATTTCCATGGGTTAGCTAGGAGAGGTATAGACGTTACTTGTTTAGTCGCTGGCTGATAGATATTAATTTGTAGTGCTATCGATATCTATAAAGATTGGCATGAAATGTACAGGAACTTATAATACTTCTGCCGATATATGTTGCATGGTACTTGACATGAAGTCTGATTGATTAGAATGTTCCATGCTGTGTGCATCATACATGGCATGAGAATTTGCAGTGACATTAGCATTGCATATGCACAGAGACATCAACATATTGGGTGTGTGTGCATGGATATGGTCATCCATCATCATTATTGATGAATGGGTAGTGAGCTCGTACTTTGGACGACTTCCAATAAATGTCTCACGGTTTAAAACATAAAAAGAAATATAAACAAAAGATTGAGTTGGGCGGGCGAAGGGGGCAGATTAGCTCGGTGAAAATCACGGAACATGGGTGTAAGAGACTGCGGTGTGATCGGATTACGTTGCCCGAAGAAGACACACGGTCATGGATTATCGCTGACTTGAGTTGTGTGATAGAATTCAGGGATTGACTTCGAGGAGTTAGGTATGGCACTTGCATTGGGTGATGGTGAGCGGTAAGGGCTGGTATATGTGTCATTAGTACCGGTGTGGTTGTCACACTTAGCATAGGCATTTGTGAGGGAGTCGGTTGGGTGACTCGGGATATAGGCATGAAGAAATTCCATGCATGACGTACGACATTCATGTAGATATTTTCACTTGGATGTGTATTGGTTGGTTTGATCATTGTATGAGCACTTAGGTGGGGAGTAACCCTTGTAGGAGATTATCACTACTGGGCTTTGCTCACCCATCCGGCAGTTTACTTTCATGTAGGTCAGTCTGGTGGTGGCCACGTGAAACGCACATGAAGAAGGTCGGATGTGGCTTTAGACCATATTTTGTATATGTATATTAGAACAATCAATTTTGATATATATCATTTTATATAAGAGTGTATAATTGAGCCCCATTGTAGCTCTCACTCTACATAGTTGCATGTATAGTATTAAGGTATGGTTGAATAGATTGTAGATTTAATTAGATTTATGACTCATGAATTACTGGTGTCTAGTATAGTATTACAGGCCGGATAGATCGTATGATGTATTGTTATACAGGTTGTATTTTGGATAGAGCTTCCCATACAAAGGAGACTCTGTTCGATTTTTGTTAAATTATGGATCCCGATAAATGGGACATGATGATGTGGCGTCGGGTTACCGATATCCACAGGTTTCTACAAGTTAACGGGTTGTCAACGGGACCCCCAGGATAGGGGTGTCACAAAAAGTGTAACATGTGGTGAGATTAGTAAGAGGAAAATGATATAGAGTGAAACATCAAAATCAAAATCAATAAACATATGAGGGTGCAATACAAGGAAAAAGTTCATCAATGACACATTTAATGCATCGTCATTGAAGAGTTACAATGACACTTCCCTAAAGTGTCATGGTCTCGACTGTCATTGTATAAGTTTACACACAATGACACTTATTTCGAGCGTCATCTTTGTGAATCAAAACTATGACATTCATTTAAAGCGTCATTCTCTACTCATAATATTTCAATCTTAACACTTCACATTTATATTTGGTGTCATTGATTTTATATGTTTTTGTTTTAGAATCATGACACTCATTACAAGTGTCATCATTTTATCGACAAAAATCTTATTTCCGTGAACTCAATTTATTTTATAAATCGATAAACAATATAATTATTGAAAATGTACACATAATATAGAAAGTAATATAGAGGAGAAAAAAAATATCAAAAGTAATATGGATAAAGCTATAAAGCTATCGATATATACATTGATCAAAATTACAGAACTCAATATTCCCAACAAGTTTCATAGATTCATGGGTAGGAGTACCCAGTGTTCTTTAATTTGTTGGTAGTGGAGGACAACTTTACTTGAGAGAGTGTTAAGCCCATCAATCACCAAATGAGTACATCCATTCTGTTCAAGAGAAGTATAAAGAAATTAGTTTAGATATGAAACCAAGCAAAAAACTTTGTAAGTACCAAGTAGACTAAGACATCGGTTATTATTTTTGATGAGTGCTAGTGTGGTAATTTTCAAGGTATTAATAGACATTGAACTCAAATTAAAATACTACGTTGTCAGGGAAAACATCGCCACCAGTAGTAACTTGTAAGATACAAAAATACGACTTTGATGGAAGCCGACTTGTAGAAAAAGAGCCAATATAAAGCAAAAGGTTTGCATAACATTATACATTCTTAATATGCGAAAAATAACAAAATGCTTTACAATAACAAGAGTGAGATATATAACCATATACTTGGGTATAACTTTCTAAACTAGAAATAAGTAAAAAGTATTAAAGAAACTAAACAAAGTGAAATTCAAATTTATTCTAGAAGGTTTCAATAAGTGAAATTCAAATAAAAAAAATCACAATGGATTAATAGTAGTAGCATAAAGAAATCTAAGCTATATACTTATAAAATAATATAATAAAACACATAGAATGTAAACAATAATCTTAAGAACCAACAACCAATAAAGTATAAAGTTTCCAATGCTCAATGAAAAGGAGATATCTTCCATACATAATCATCAATTCAAAAGCAACAGTGCGGATTACCATAACGTGATTTTTCGGCTTCCAAATAAAATTCTTGCATTTTGAAAGCGGTTATAATAAGATAATAAACTAAAAGAGGCAGAATAGATCTAAAAGAGGCAAGGATAGTACCACTAAATAAGTCAACTCAAACTACTATTTAAATATCTCTATTTTTGTCATGAGGAAAGAGTTCAAAATCTGCATAGAAATGATGATAAAGTAATCAAACAATTGTAATGTCAAATTGATATATAAATCAAATTTTATGTAAAATCTCATAACAGCTCAAAAAAAAAAAAGAATTTAACAATAAGTTATTTTTTTTTTTTATATGAGAATAAACTCATAAACTAAGTAAAAGTAGTAAGATTATAACATGTATTTTTGTGAATGAAAAATAAGAAACTCTCTTTCAAAATATGATTAAAAATAGTTACTAGAAAAATGTTCTGTAAATTTATTTAGAAGTGAGCTACTTATTCTGGGCCATAACTTACTAGGAGAAAATCATAATCAATGCATTATGCTTCCAAATAACTATATCATAAAAATTGCATAGATTCAAATCATGAGGTGAGCATCATCATCCTTTCTTTATCAACTTCCATTAACTTTGATGAGTTGTTACCAATAAAACAAAAAAATTGATACAAATATGGAAATTCATTACATTGTACCTTCAAGCAAAGTTATTATCAATTCAATCACTAGTAGGACCCATTAATTCGTACTTCATTTATCTCCATTTAGCTATAAGACTTTCCCATTATAAACTAATAAGTAACATACACCCATTAGATTAGTTAAGTTGATACGATGCATGATAAAATATTCTAAAATTTATTAATAAGTATAGATTAACCTTTGTTGTGAGATCTGCTGAATCAATTATAATGTCCTTCATGTATCTCATTACTAATATCCATTCTACACATTTGCTTTGAGACATAAATGAAAATGTAACCCATATGTTATGATCCTTAAATTAAAGTGTATGATTTTAGTACTTTAATACTATGGTAGATTTATAAATCCTGATCAAAAGTTAAATAATTTATACTAACCATGACCTTTACCCGTATGAAGCTCTCTCTTAGATGTTTTACGCTTTGTTAATTAGATGGACTCTTAATGCCTTATGCAAAGACAATGATATAAGTATATATCATCAATCATTCAAGTCTTGCAATTTATAAACTTACATGTTAACAATATCCTTCAAATTATACATAGTTTGATGTAGCATTGGTCGAGTGGTATCATCATTGTCCTTGTCTCTAGTGCTACCAACACCCGGAAATGGCGAAATATTTTTATTAAAGTGAGAATCTATTCAAAAAATATAGGAAGTAAACTTATAATTGTCATAAAACTTACTACGGATTGTATGGAATAAAAATACTTAATTAAACGACTTGCATTCATTAATCATTTTACCTGTAACATGACCTATTTTCATGATTTGCTTCTCCCATTCCGGCTTTAGAAACGATGTAGGGTTAAAGCAAACCGTTCTTTCATCTTTGCATCAATATCTTATATACAAATACCTAATTTAATTAAAAATCTTAAAAAAAATTATAAAATATTTGACATGCACCAAATATAAACTAAAATGGAAAACTATAATGTAACTGAAGGGTAAAAAATAAAGAAATGAAATTCTCTCACCATATGTGAGAATATGATCTGATTTCTGATACTTCCTTTGATGAGATTATCATATCCATATCTTTTTCATGAGAAGGTTCTAAAACCCTCCTCCCAAGCATCACTTGGAATGTCTACTAGTTTTACTTTTTGATCATTCAGAACATTAGACTAACCTTAATTGTCAAGTTCTTGATATCTTGAGGATTTTCACACATTTCTTTTTAATTCTATTTTGTACTCTTTTATATTTTCAATTTCTTGACTTCCTATAAAAAGACTTGTAGTTGAGTATCTCTTATATTAGAATTAAACACAAATTGTACTCATTAAAGTATATGTAAATATATAAAAATGCACAGTTAGGATGAGAGCGAGAATGATCAAATGAGTACAGGCCTGAACTTCATACCCAGCGAGCTTCTCCAATACGTAGTAATGTCATCGGGAATGAGAATTGGAAGTGATGTATTTGGACAGTAAGGAAGCATCATTTTCTAAGTGAGTTCAGGACTTACATTCATCTGGTGTCCCACACCTTGTATATTTTCCTTCCTTAATACAACCAATTGAGATTTTCTCACCTATAAATTAAACAACCAAAATAAATTAGTAGTCATGTCTAGAGAGAAAGTTTGTATGTGTAGTATAAAGAGTTGCATTTTTAAACTTTGGCTACCTAAAGAAGTTTCAGTTTACAAACATTTTCATTAACTAAAAAACTAGTTAATTAAAAAATAAATACCCTTTATTAGAGTTTACTTTGAGTGTTGTTGGGGGTTGATCATGCAACATGCGTGTGGGCACTCAACAATTCGGAGTATTGGTAGTTTGTTTCAAAATTTACAACACCCCCTTGGATTAAGTCTGAATTGAAAAGTACATTTCGAAAGCTTTTGCTAAAATTCGGCCTCAAAGCGACATCGTTCTTTGATGCTTTTCTAAAATCTGCGATGCCACGATGTACAGGATAAAGATAATGTCGATGAGTGTAATGTTTCCCTTTACCATGTGCTCGGCACTATATTAGGAGTTCTAATGCTTGTGTAAGTATATCATCATTCCATAATAACTTTGACCAGTCTTGAGAATCCTTCAGAGCTCATCCCTACAACAAAATACAAAGTTTACGGAAATTATGTTCCAAATAGGTATAAACAAATAGTTTTGTCTAAACATATTAAGTTTAGGTTATAAATAAGAACCTCTGATCTTCTCACAAACGGGTATGACAACCTCATCATAGTTTCCATCTTTCCTTTCCTTGCTTTTCCACAAAATGCTTCTATCAATACTTCGGTGCACAGGATATATATCTATGAGAATTATACAATTGACATACTTTATAGATTAGTTTTTAATAAAATATTTAGTATAATGAAAACATATATAAATATAAAAAAAACCATTATTTTCACATGTATGTGATTCTTGAAAACTAAAGTTAATATCTGTAACTTACCAAATCTTCCTCGAGTCTTGCATATCCTTTTCTACTTAAACGGTGATTGCATGCATGTTTTCTTCCTTCTCTCTTTGAACTTTCCTAAATTCATACAATTTATAAATAAGATTTAATAAGTACATTTCACTAAGCGTTAATGAATTGGTCTAACACATGTTAATAAGTAGCATGGTTTAATGGTTTTACTTTAAATACGTGAGGCTTTCTCTTTGACAAGGATATTCCAATCTTCATATAAATGAAACTATATTCAATGTGGGGGTTTTTCTTGACATTTCGGCTTTTCTTTGAAAGGATGATGTGATTCACCCAGTCAGTGGTTCTTAAATGTTGAAAACTGCTTCCTGTGCTTATGCAATTTCTAAGTGCTTGGCACATCAATGTAAAGAAGTGCAGAATATTACAAAATTATTACAAAATTATTAGTATCTTTAGCTCTTTTAATGAATAATAATATGTTACCAATAGTCTTTTAGAGTATAAATAAGTTCCCTCGAATTGGAATCTAAATTTTCCTTTAATTGAATGGGAACATCTGCTTGGAATCTTTATATCTAATAGGCACCATTGTCCTTGCCAATACACCCAACAACGTGAGATGCACGAAGTATCACCAACAAAAATCCATCTTGGTTGTACTTGATGAGAAGCTTTATTCCTTCTCCTATATTCTTAATGACCATTGCTTTTGGGTCATTCCTTGAGACTTCACTCTTATGGTTTTGCTATCAATAAATCCCATGCCTATAAGCAATGAAAATCAAGTTACATTAAAATTAATGTGAAGAAGAATGGAGGGCAAAAGGAAGAAGTTGAAATACCTTTTTCTTTGACCTCGAGAACATTGTGATATCACATAAAAAACGTTAAGCTCTAAAAATTTAGGAGAACAATTATAGTCATCCATACAAACATACATGAAAACACATAAATAAATTGACAAAAAGGAGTTTGGATGCATTATCATTCATAAATATATTCTATTACATCATTAGCAAAACTTTGCAATTGAATCACATGGAAGAATTGTTTTGATCAGATACTTCGGCCTATCTTCGCATGCATATGACCCCAGTCATCCAACACATCATCAAATGAATACTATTTTTGGAATTGCACTAATTGAAGGATGATGTTCGAGTTGGAACTTCTATAAGGTCATCAGCACACTCCGCCCATGCAGAAGTCTTTAAATGATGGACGATTGACCATTTAAATAAGTTGGTCTTGCACCTGAAAACCACTTTGCTTGAGATGCTAAAATGAATGAATTTGATTTACTCACGCCACCTTCATCAAATCAACCAATGTAAAACCAATTCATCCAACACAATATCTCGTTATTATTGTCAACCTAGTCACTTGAAAAGCTGCGATCTGTTGGTGTAATCAGATCAGGAAAATCTCGATAATATTCCTTAAAAACCTGTAAAGCTCACCCAAATATTGGATTCTTATCCTTTGCACTTGCAATTTGCATTGTTGATGCTACAACACTAACTCCACTGTTTTGTGTTGTGCATAAATCATCTCGTTCCTTTGTATGGTAACGACACCCATTAATGGTATATCCATTATACTTAGACACATAATTGGTACAGGCAGTAACTCTTTATCCACTTAAGGGTTTCGACTAGAGAAGTTCTTTGTTAATAATGTATCCAACCTACACAAATTCTAATTTATTTATTAATTATTTAAATTTCTAATGTTAAAACATATGATTAATATGGCGATATTCTAATACCTTTTCTGACGATAAGTAAAGTGTGCACATGCTCATCTTGTAGCCACTTTTTGCCTCATAAGCAGCGAAGATTTTGCAATTTCAACCATGTCATGTGCTCTCTACAAATAACATATGCTTTTATTTAATATTGTAAATTTATAAAAAATAATAGAATAAAACACAATTGGGTGGTCCTTGCCAAAATAAGGTTGCCTGATAGTTGTATTCTCAACACACATAATGATGCGCTTGTAGCAACTTAATGGGATCCAACTTTCGCTGACAAAACTTCGGTAAAGGTGTCACCAATTTTGTGGTCAATTCTTGGATCAATAGGAATCCCAATTGTATCCACATTTGACAAGTATTCCATGCAAAACTCAATAGCGTCTATTCACTTGATATGGCATTCGACAATGCATCCTTAGGAAGCGATTACGATTCACGCATAAATCTTTAGTATTACTTTCATGAACCTTTCAAATGGGTACATCCATCTAAGATATTTGGTCCTGAAGTCTTACCTCTCTTACAAGATGCAGATCAAATGGATCATGATGTCAAAGAAGAAGGTGGAAAGTACTTTCAAAAGCGAAACCTGATGTCCGACCAAAGCTGATTTTGCAATTCAACCGATTGTGAACTTACATTAACCACTTTGCTCTGGAGAGAGCATTGAAAAAACTCGACCTACAAATAGCAAGTCGAACATGCTTTGGTAAATTGATGTAATGCAATTAGTAACAATTTCTACATTAGTGTATGATAATCATGATTTATGCCAAGCTTGAGATTCCTCCACAGAATCGAGTTTCTAAAGTTTTGAACAATATCCCTCGGGGACTTTCAAGTTTGCTAATGTTTGACAAAAATCATTCTCTATTCTAGAGTGTAACATAATTTGAGGGAAGATGGATATTTTGTTTAGAGCCTTGGGTGCTAATTCAGACCTCAAGCCCATCTCCATAGAGAGATCTAAACGAGTATTTAGTCCATCCTTTGTCTACTTGATATTAAGTAATGTACGATGATGCTTTCACATACATTTTTCTCAATGCATCATCAAGTTATAATGACGAACATGTAGATATCTCAATCTGAGATCAAAGATATAGGACTTCTTAACAACATGCAATATTGACTCTTTGAAGTCATCTTGATACCTTCTTGCTCCCATGGAATTCTAAATAACCCATCCATTTTGCGCAATATAGCCTCTCTCATAATGATTTGTAGGGTGAGATTAAAAGTCTTGCTCTCACCATTAATGCCTTTTTTTGTCTCTATAAGGATGGTTGTATGGAAGAAATTTCCTATAGTCGATGTATGAGTTCTCACATGTTTCAATCTAGGAATGTTTCTTCTATATATATAGAGCGACAAAGTACCCACTTTTAATACGACGATAGGGATTACCATTACTATATCTTTGGCAAATCTTGATTGTCCATAATAAAACAGCCTTCAATGTAAAGAATTCTTTTTTATATGCATCAAAAGCTTCAATCCCCACCTTCCACAAAAGTTTGAGATCTTCTATCAAAGGCGCCAAATAAACATCTATGTCATTGGCAAGTTGTCGTGGACCTAATATCAACAAGGATAACAACATAAATTTTCTCTTCATGCATAACCATGGAGGAGAGGGAGGATTATATCAGTGAATTATAATTGGCCAACAACTATACCTACCTCGAAGAACTATGGGATTTATCTTATCAGCTGAAATGGCAAGTCTAAGCAGATTTCTAGGCTCTGCGAAAATGCGCCATCTGCAGTCAATTAACTTCCGCTGATAGAATCGATGGATGACATCTACATATTCTCTTTTCTTATGCATGCCAAGTGAGATCTTTTGCAATTTTTGAGGAATTAAACATTCTCTTGAATCGTGGGATGGGTGGAAAATACCACATGACTTAGCTAGAACTCCTTTTCTCTTTTTAGCTCCTAATGAATTAACCTTCACAAACCCACGGGTGGGGGCCGATAAGATGCATTTTTAGCTCATTTCTACTTCTAATATCAATCATTTGGACATGCATGTATCTTTCATACTCCATTCCCCGATACATTCAAAGTCTTTTTGCTTCATACATGGATAGTGGTAACTCATTGTTAAGAAAGCGACATTTCCTTATAGAGCAATCTAATAGTTTGAAGAAGCCTTTGTCGAGACCATCCATATCATGCTTCCCGGATATGTAATTTAACTAATGCAGATAGCTTGGTAAATTTTCTACAACCTGAATATAAAGGTTTCTCAGCATCTGTGAAACCCCGAGAAAATCCTAATTTTCTTAAAAAGGGTAAAATGGAAATTTCGGTCAAAATTCAGAATTTTTATAGATCTCGGATGATGAAACGACTTCAGATTGGAATCGTCTACACGAGAATCTAGCTACCATATGTCGAATTTAAATCGAATTCCCGAATAATCGAAATTTTCCATTTTGAGCATGAGATGAGTGCGGGACACTTAACATTTGAGAGGCTCAAGGTGTACCATGTGTAAATGTCGGATTAGTCGAACGTTGAGCTCAAGTGGGGCTCACATGAGACACATGGCATCATCTTGAATTATGGGTGAAAGATCAAGTAGATGGATAAGGGATAGGGTGTAATCCATGGGCAGCTTAGAGTTGGACATGTGGCATTGGATCGTCGTCTGCTTTATCTGTCTTGTGGCAGGAAATGGGTTGGGAGAGGAGAAGAGAGAGGAGGAAGAAGCCGTGGGAGGAAAGAGGAGTTTTAGAGAGAGAAGGCTTTGTCTTCTCTCTGGGGTCGACAGTGTCCCGGATGGTTCAGACGAAGACGAAAAACAGGTGCTCCCACGGCCCGAGGAGCTATGCGTGGAGTGGGTTTCCAGGAGTTTAAATGAACTCCGGAAGGTAGGGGTTTTCTCTGCTTGATATATCCCTTTTTAAAGTGTTTTGTTAATGGTTTGGTTGGGTTTGGGGCGTGATGCTTGTTGATCGAATCAACTTGAGGATAGAGTGATGAATATATGGAACCGTTTTAGACCAGCTTGGGGGACTATTTTTGGGTGGTTGTGTGATAATTTGCCTGTAAATTCTGGTTTGATGTTTGGGCGAGAAATGGCCGTGGATTTCGGTTCCACAAAGTGGGCAGTGTAATGAGTGGAAATTTGCCCTTGGGACGACCCCTTTACCCAGTTGGGGCTGTTAACGATCCGGTTTGCTGGTGGTAGAGTTTGGTCCATGTGTGTTGAGTAAATCTTGCTTGAATTGGATGGCTTGGAATTGTGTAAGGAAATAATAGCATTAATGCATGAGAATTAAATGTCCAACATGAGTGTTTCAAATATATGAAACTCTCATTGCGGAAAAGCGATTGAATTAAAATGGATTGTTGATTAGTCAGTAGGCTAAAATTTTGATATTATGATGTAATTCGATAACATGTGGTATGTATGTAAATTTTGTTAATATGCCCTGGGTGATATATTGGCATATGTGGTTTGGAAATAGCATAATACATTATGCATTAGGGCAACCTAGAAAATTAGGCGTGAATGCATGGTATACAGAAAAATAAGCGAGGTTTTTCACCGTTTGGCAAGGCGAGCATGAGGAGTCGATGAGGACTTGAGACACGGGATTGGGCATGTAGACAGTCAAGTAGGGTTATGTATCTGCTTAAGTGTGTGTTTATGTTGAATCATTGTATGTGCACTTAGGTGGGGAGTAATCCATGTAGGAGATTTTCACTGCGAGCATTGCTGTACCCAATCGAGGATCATTATTTCGGTGAGGATTGTTTGGGAAAGACGGTAGCTCATTGAAGTAGATTTTAGAAGAAATCGGTTGTGGCTTTGATGTTTTAATTTATAACATGTATTAAATTCCAAATTTTAATATATGTTTGTGTAAGTGATGTAATAACTCTCTTGAATGATTGTAATATAGTTGGTTGGATTTTTAGTGAGTATGGATGTATGGGTCAATATGGCCATTTTACTCTTGTATGGGTCTCTTGGTATGAAATAAAGGTATTTCGCGGGTTGACGAGTGGTCAACGAGACACCCCGGTTTTGGGGCGTCACAGCATCTTCTAGTAATTTATTGAAAATTTCTTCATTAGCGTGAAAATCATTATGAGCAGCTTTTACCATCTCAATTGGGCAGTCCACATCATCAAAGAACTGATTTTTAGTACAACGTTCTGCCTTGGTATTTGTTGTTGGTCCACTACTTGAACTGCTTCCCATTTGCGATACCATGTAAGGTAACTTCCCAGTCAAATCCATAAAAAACAAATGTTCTCCAAGCGATTTGAGAATTATAGAATATCAAATTCCCACATTATGTAAGGGCATCTAATTGATATCTTATTAGATTTGTATAGCAAATGAGATAAAGTATTCAACCCCATCCTCATATTCCTTAAACCTTCGGTCCTTTGAAATCCAACAACGATCCATATCTCTAACACATGAGAAATAAATTTCTATATTAAACACATAGATAACAAAGCCTATGTTAATGGGTTGAACAAAGTACGCAAAAAGATGTTAATTATCAAATGGCAATTTGGGCCAACAATTTATAAGCAAAGGTTAATTCTTTAAAAGAAATAAATAGATTCGCAATATCTGATAATAATGGATGGTGTGTGTTTTTGTGTTTATAATGGGTGTGCGTGTGTAATTAGTCTATCTATTCTTATAACTTCTAAGTTTAGCAACCAAAATCATAAGAAAGTAATGTCTCGGGTTTCAAAAGGAGGCCGAGTTTTCCAATTGTTTGCAATATAGGTGGGAAATGGGGCGTGACTAATGGGTGAACCCCATTCGGTCGCATGTCAAAACAAGCCAAGCCAATTATGTATACTTCTTACATTCCTCCCACTTTTGGATAGCCTGGCACGTCATGAACCAGGCAAATGGACCGGATAACTAAAGATTAAAAATATAATAAATAACACTATTATAAATTTTATATATTGTAAAATAAGTTTTCTTTGAAATACTTTGAATTTATTCTTATGTTCTTAAAGATTATATAAAATAAATTATTTTAGTTATATTTATAAGTGTTTTTATTTTTTTCTATTTTCAAAAATACAATATGGCTTATTTAATATAATTATTTAATAACTATTCTTTTTCTATAAACAACTAATTTATATTTTTCATAATAGAAAAAATAATATTTTTAACAATTAGAAAATATTATGTAATCATTAAAAAATTTAAAATAGCAGTCACACTATTGGCGGGCTGACTCGACGAGCCCAATGGAGTTCTGATACGAGGCTTATTCGAATTCGAGGCGATAAAGCGTAGTTATTGGGACTGCTCAAAGTACACGCATGCGTATGCATTACCACGTACATACCTTGTTCTTTCAATAAAGCATATAAATAAAACTAATCACGAGATTTAAAAACTTTGTCCAAATTGTATATCTGATGGGAGTTCGGGAACATGAATCACGATAAACGACAAATTTTTAGTTAATTTATGTTAGTAGTTTTAATTATATCGATGCTTAGCAGCTCTACTCAATGCAAACCACGGAATTATGAATGTGATTGCATATATAGGATAGGCAATGCATACAGAAGAAAAAGTCAAATGTCATTTACATTATATGTTCTTAAGCATACTAGATCCCGGTTAAGCTGATCAGATGCTTAAGACTTCGTTATTTTTATAGTGACAATCTTCTCTCCGCAATCTTTCTTCCAATAAAAATTTAATTTATATCATCTAGAGTATATGATGGACATTTTTTCTTAAAATCACGAGGGTTTGCCTTCTTTCAATTAGGGGTAAGGTGAGATATCCTCTGTGCAATCTTTGACTTGTAGCAATCTGAAAGCTATCTTTAACTTGAAAGTTAAAGACGTAGATGATGAGAAAATAGAAGGTCCATCAATGTTGATTTGTTAACCCTGATAACTTTGAATAAAATATGAAAATTTGACACAAATCATCTCAACATTACAACACCAATATATGTATTGCTCACCATCAAATATAATAAAAATTATTGATAGTCAAAATTTTATATATTTTTTAAATTTCTTAGTCCTTATATAATTCAGAGAAAAAAATAAGGTAAGTTTGAACAAACATATAAATATTAATTTATTAAGTTTAAATCTATTTACTTTATTTTCCTCATAATTTTATTTCCACTATATAAATGGTTCGAGAAGCTTATGTATCTTAAATAGAAAAGCGAAATGAAACTTAGAAAAATATACCAGATTTGGTTCACTTGACAAATTAAGGAATAGAACTTACTCCAATACAGAAAAAATCCAGCATACTCAAGCATTTTACATGGGCATTTTGTGTTAGAAATAAAATTGTCACAATCTAAAGTGCTAGACCCTCCCGACAACTTGAAAGTAAAGCCTGGAAAGATATTCAATTAATATTCTAGCACATATAGCTAATGTGTTACTTCTAGGCTAAGTAATCTATCAATGACAATAATAAAAAGAATTCTCATAATGAAAACTGCCTTGTTAGCCCTTTTGATGAAAAAAAATTACTTGTTTGAAATTGCAATAATTGGTATCAGTGGTCAAACTTTTAGCCATAGTTTTATTCCATTTTCGACTTCTCATAAATAAAACTCAAAATCTTTCACTAAACAAGGATAATAACCTAGTTGGTAGGTTTATTTATATCTACTTCAGAGGTGATTTTGCCCTTAATTAAAAGAAATGATAAAAGCGCAACAAAACATAATGGAAAATTACTAATATTTGAAATACTCCAACAAAAGAATGAGGAAAACCTTATAAGAAGAAAAAATAAACTTAAGTTTATCTTAGTTCTTTATATTGGTGAAGCATTTTAGTATTTGTGGTGTGTGGGCATGTCGGGTTTGTATGTGTGTGTGTGAACTATTTAATCTTTATATTAATGAGTTAAAATTGTTTTACAGAAACCAAACATAGCATAAGAAAATTAATTGTTCTCCTCCTAAAATATTCAACCTATCTACTCTTAGGCTTAAGTTAAACAAAATCATAAGCAACAAAAAACAGTATAGGAGGCCAAAATTCTCCACTGTACATCATTGTAGCAATTTTGTCTTTTATGTCGTTTTTTTTTTTAAAAAAAAAAAAAAAAAAAAAACTAAGAATATGTAGTAAATTTTCTATGAGGCCACAAACAATTTTAATTTAGACCATAACTTTTCATAGAACTCCCATTGGGTAATTTTGATGTAGTTAGGCTTAGAGTGTAGAGGAATCAAATATAGCCGAAAGAACTTTACAAAATTTTGATGAAGTGTAATTTTCAAAATGCTCAACTAAAATTAAGCCCATTCTTCTCTAAAATTCAACCTATCTACTCTTAGGCTTCTAAGTTGAAACCAAAATGTAGAAAGCAACAAAAAGCCATTTTGAAAAGGAAGCCAAAATTCCAGCATGGGTAACAGCACATCATTGTAGCATTTTTGTCTTTTATGTTGTTTTTTTTAAAAGAAAAAAAAAACCAAGAATATGCAGAAGAAATTTTCGCACTAACCTGCAGCCCGAAATTTTTTCTACCATAACTTTTTCATCCGAACTCCGTTTTGGAGTAATTTTGATATAGTTGAAGTCTTGAAAGTGTAGAATCAAATATATGAAATAACACTTTTAAGAATTTACATTGAAGGTGTGAATTTTCAAAATAAGACCAGCGGTCATTTTCCTCTCTTTTCTTCTTCAGCTTATTCATTTGAAGCCCCGAATGGAGTGAATAAGGGTCTCGGCCGGAAGCTTGCAAAGTCTCTATCCAACAGTAGGGTATCTCATCAAAGAGGTATCTTCCTTCTCTAAATTTCAATCGAGCCCCATTGCGGACAATGTGACATTTGGTTGGGGGAGTTGCGAAGGAAGTGGCTTTACGTATGCTTTTATTATATTTTGAGCAAGCCCATTTTGTGGTATTCAATGGCTTGTTGTTTTGTCTTGTTTGTGAAGCTGTTGATTTAATTTTTGAAAAGCTGAAAATATGGCCATTATTTTTATATACATACTATCTGACTTACACTTTCAGTTTCAAAATTGCCTAGGCAAAATCATCGTACAAATGGGTTTAAATTAATTGAAGAAGCTCAACATTCAAAAGAAAATATAGTGTTAAAAGAGTTCTATAAAAGTTGGTACAGGAATCCAAAAGCAAACATCATAGGGCTTCCTAAACCTGAAACATGACCAACAAAAAATGGAAATCTCAAAAGCAATTTCCATTCTATAACAATGTCAAGCATCTTTAAAACAAACATGAAATTCAATAAAGTACAAGCTGTCATTCAATAAGATTCAAGATTCAAATAATTTATTAAGTTTAAGCTATATTTTTATTATCCTCATAATTTTATTTCGCCAACTTTTCCTCTTTATTTTATATATTTTCTTTCCTTACTACTTTCGAGTTCCCAGTAGGGCCTTATAGAAAGAACATGAGATATGGATATAGTAGTTGAAGAAGAATTCAACCTTTAATATATATTTTTTAAAGTGATTTATTGAAGATTTGGAGAGTCTATAGATGAACACTAGACTAATATGAGGACTTCTATCTAATAAATTTGATATTTTTTTTATATCCCAGGTTCTTGGTTTTTTGTAAGTGGAAGGCATAGACTCTAAGATATTTGTGAACAACCTGACTATGGAATCTTTTTTGTTTTCTTCTAATTAAGAAAGCCTTGGTTTAAAGTGTTTTGTTTGTAAATATCCCTCTCCTAATCTTTCCATTTTCTTGCCGATAAACTACTTAAAGGGTTTTTAGTTTTAGGTATTAAGAAAACGAGAATGCTCTGTTAGATTCTCAGCGCTTCACGCTACAGCTTGACTTTCGCCGGTTTAGTATCCATAGCCTTCTCTTTGTTTTTTTGCCTGGAATTAATTGCATGGGTTGATGCGAGTTGAAGATGTCTAACCTTGTTGGAGTTTATTTGTGCACACAATCTTCAAGACATGTAATATTTCGAAAAAGATCAAGCGTTGGGAGCTAGTTGTAGAACCATTCTCATCATTGAAAGTTAAATCAAATATAAAAAAACCTATTGCTTTCATTGAGGACTTGCTTAGTTTATGAATTGTTTACCTAGTTAAGTAAAAGACTAATTCAAGGACTCTTGTCGATAAATTGACATCTACCCCATGCAAAATTTCCCACCCCACCTAAACTCGAAAATTCACCTTCATGATGAAGAAGGTGTTAGTTTCTTGGTGTGACGATTCATGTGTAGCTTCTCTCTTTGCATCGATTCTTATCAGGCCTTGCAAGACACCATGTGCCATTGTTGAACGAAAATGCTTGTGGCCCATTACTTAGCGACATTTTCTCAGCCCTTCACCATTGATAAATGATGTTAGTAATGATGCCTGACCCCTCCTTTTATTTTATGCGGTTTTTTAGCATGGAAAGTTACTGAGATCCCAAAGGCAGCGGTGGCGAAGATTTCTTCGATTGAGCTAGATAAGTGCGGAAATGTGCATCTCAAATCGATTGGATCGGCGGTCACTCTTATATTATTGCTCAAATAGCATGACTGAGCTTACTTTGGCATATCCTTTGAACTCATATAGACCATGCACCATATGGCGAACCACTCACTCACCCTTGAGCCAGAGAACTTGATGTCTTGAACTCTCTTAGTCGGCTTCATCATCTAACCCCAAAAGCCTGAGTAGCAAAGTCCTCTACAGGGTTGATGTTTTGTATTCTTATTAAATCTCATTCACTTCCAATTCAATGTTGGGCATACTCATGCAGTAACCATTGCTGCTCTAAGCAGCAAAAATCTTGGTGTTATCACCAATATCCAAAGCAATGTTTGGATCAAATTCAGACATCAAACCCTCGACAAAGAAAAACATAACAAAGGCTCCTAGATTACATTTTTATATAGAACAATCAAACAGATTAAAATTCAGACAATCACTAGTAAGTTCGGCAAACCATAATCTAGGAGATTTTGGTCAAAGTCTAAACAACAATCTCCATTAATATTTCTACTTATATTGTTAATATATCTGCAATATCAAAGTACAACAACAAAAACTAAATCGAAACAAATGAGTGGCTCCACAACTGATTTACAAGAAAAGAGCTTTCCAGATTTTACAAGAAAAGATTTCAATGCGGATAAAAGCCCAAATTTAATCAACTAGAAGGAACTTTACCTTAGGCAAAATCCCATCGTACAAATGCGAGATTTAGATTAATTAAAGCTCAAATTCAAAGAAAATATAGTATTAGAGTTCTATAAAGATTTGGTGGGGAATCAAAAACAAACATCATAGAACTTCTAAACTGAAACATGACCGACAAAATGGAAATCTCAAAGCAATTTCAATCTTATAACAATGTCGAGCATCTTGAGATGAACAAGATTCAATAAGTCTGACTCTGTTGAACCAGAACTCATAGAGAAGAATCAGAAAACATGAAAAGAGATATTATACTAAGAAAATGAAATTGTGCACAAATACTTGAGAGACCTTATATTCTTCCTCTGATATTGATAAAAATATGTGGATATACGGTCTCACCCCTCTGCAGAGTATCTGGTTAGTGCATTTCTGCAGAACCACTGGCCCCTTTTATTAAGAAAACCGAGGCTTATCTTTAAATACTAGAAATCTCCCTTTAAAATCACGGTGATGTCTTTTGAGACGAAATCAACCTGAAAAGATCTACTTCCATACTATGTATATTTTTCATCACACGAGAAAACGAACATGAAGTTTCATGCCTCTCTACTCTGATTTTCTCCCGACTTCTCACAACATTGGTCCTAATCTTGAACCTAGCACATGCCTTCACGATCTTGACCTCTCAGACGACCCTCTCCATCATATGCAAATATCTTTATTTTCTTCTCCAAAAATACTCCCATGGACAGCCTTTGAATGTGAGAGGTATCGGGTTTGAAAAAGGATATCAAAGATAGGGTTTTTTTAGATTTTATTTTCTAGGGAAAACAACGTAAATTTTATGACGGTTTTAGGAAAAAATAGATTTTTCTTTGACCTTATAGAAGCATCATGATTTAGTCTACAAGTCATTTTATAGGTAAATAATACTCTTTGAAATATGAAACCTCTAAATAGCGTCATCACACTAGAAAATTTTCACTAGAATCACGGCAGCATTTTTATTCGCGTCATTTGCATTACCATAATTAGATAATGATTTTTTGAAAGCGTCATTGTATGAAGAAATCATAAACTTTGGTTTTGTAGTAGTGGTGATAAATATGAAAATGTAGAGAGGTATGAAGTCGAAGATAAACCGATAAGGAAAAACTAATGATGATATGATCAATCTACCCCGAATCCTTTGCATGGGAGACATATAATCAACAAATGGGATGAATAAATGCGACTCGAGCCCCCAGGAAGGATCAGTCATCTCATACCACTAATAAAATCAAATAGCACAAATCACGGATCTCAGGAAATACATACGAACTCACGAGTTATCGTACCTCGAAACAAAATCTATCATAAATCAATATACGATACCTGAGGAATCACGAATCACAGATACATACACGTGCATTTATTTTTCTTTTTTCTTTTTTTTTTTCTTCTTAAAAAAAAAAAAAAAAAAAAAAATTTTCTTGCGCATAGACTGAATAAAACAATGAGAGACAAACTAATATGGCAATGCGAACATATCTCAGCGCTGAGATCTGATAAAAACAATAATGAAATGACATAAGTCTCTCAAACTAAAAATCTCTAAATAAATGTCGTGGGAATAATTGAAGGGATGACAAACAAACCATGTAATAAAATGAATAGATCACTGTCCCAAGTGGGAAAAGAATGAGATAGAACAAGTCGGATAGAAGAAAGTGGTGAAAACATAGAAACTATGAAATGGAGTGGATGCAATGAAGTGAATTGGAAGCGAGTATAAATATGTCAATGTGTCTATAACTCATAGATCCACACAAACTAAGCATCTACACACCGAGAGGGCTATCGGTATGAAAATGTAAGCAGGCTACTCAGAAGATAGACTGAAAATGAGTAAGTGAGACTCGATGGGCCATAATGGTAGAATGTGAGTAACATGTGATAAGGTATGGCTACTTGAAATAATGACCATCCTCGACCATGGTCTCAAACGTGGCTTTTTCAGATTGATCCATGTTGGTTGGCTCCTGAGAATTGGTTTCCATCACAAGTCCATCAACCATCAGATCCCATTTAGAATTGACTCTCCCAATAATGTAAGGTCGCTCCCGGTTGGGTATAAACTTTCCTCTAGGTCGTGAGCCCAATCCTCTGGACTCTCAAAAACCAAATCACCTGTAGTGGTCTAAACTTGACCCAGATTTTTGAAAGGCAGAGCCATCTTCTTGATGGCTTGAATATAATTGATAGATCTCAATATCCTCTCATCCTAACGAGGCTAAGGCTGATCAAGCGAAGTAGTTGAGCTCACTCGCCTAAAAATCTCTTTGCTCTGGGGCTACTCTCAAGGATCCGTCTCTACATCTCAGCAGCGAGCGAAACTACCTCCATGCCATAAACTAGGGAAGTAGGTGTGGCTCCTGACAAGTGAAAGGTGCAATGCGCCATAATCACGAAAGAGCTTCTCAGGACTAGTCTCGAGAGTGCCGATCATCTTGCGTATAATCCTCTTAATATTAACGTTGTGACCTCACACCCCATTTATTACATACGCACCATCACGGAACAGTATGTAGTGTTGGATGTCATATCTGTAATAAAGTGTCAACCTCACCCCTTTGAAGTAGTTTTATAATGATATGACTCGTAAGATTGCTCTTGTTTTTTGAATAAATATGGATCATGAATAGAATTACCATTTGCTGCGCGTTGTTTAATCAAGAGATTTTCTTCAAGCACAGAGATAATCAATGATGGGATGAGCTCAGACTGATGGAGGACTTCAGAATCAGCTGACAACATCATATTAGGTAGTGACTGAGGTGGATGATGAATGTTGGATGGTGGTTCATTCATGGGTATCTGTGTCACGACTCAACGTCTTTGAACTGCGACGTGAGGCATCTTCGCGCGTCAACGAAGAAGCGACCTGTCCACTCAGCGAATGGAGCGACGTAGCCGCCCGGGTAGACCCACCAGCTCTGACGACGGACATCTCCTGTATGATCGGGGATCGATGACGCGGCAATAACCACCAACGTTTGCGTCATGCGCGACATCTTCGATGTAAATCATTGGTGGCGTGGCAGCGGCGAAGGCACTCCTCGCCGTCGCTTTGCCGTATTATGCCGGCGTGACGAACGTAACGTGTCGCGACGCTCTATCTCGTTGCGCGCGACGGACATCATCGACGACGATCAGTTACGGACCGTGACAGCGAACAACGAATCTGACGGCTGGACGAACGCGCCGCGCTCGAAATCTTCGATGACCAGTGCGAATGGCGAACTCTGCCTCTGGACCGGATGAGTGACTGAGATAAATGATCTTCAAATAATGACTTCTCAAATGAACGTGATTTGCATTTCAGACGTATCTTGATTATTTGAATATGGATAGCGTGAGCCCGCTGAATGATCTGCCGTTATCTTACATTATGTCGAGCTGGGTTTGTAATCTGTAGGGATTGTTATATACCCTGTGGATGTTGATGGCGGAATGTTGGAAAGACCTGGCGCAGGACAATCTGATCTATGATCATGTGGAGGAATCAATGACTATCCCCCATGTATCTGGATGGTTTGTTTTATCTTGAGACCTTTGCATCAATGAACAAACTAATCTTGTGATCTCCTCATCCGGAAAATCATCATCAATCACTCTATTGTCGGTAACCGGAAGTAAGGCCAAGTGATCTGCTAACATACTCCCTTTATAGACTTTGAGTGACATCTTGAATATCAAACTCACATCAAAGAAGTACAAGCCATCTCATAAGTGCGCTCGCCCGGCCCAGAATTCATCATGGAATTATCACCAAGGATCAACGAGAAATAAGGCTACTTGTGAATACTACATCATGTAATGTCTCCCGATCTCAGAAATTGATTCAAACTAAATTAAGCAAGAAATCTAGATCATAATGTACCTCGTCTCATACTCCAACATCCTCTTACTCAGATAATGGATAGCTCGCTCCCTGTAGGAATCATCGGAGCAGACTCAAGCTTTAAAAACGTATGTAATGATAAATATAGTGAGGTCGTCCCGGGCATGGGAGGTACCAAAGCAGAGGGAAAGAAAATACTCTCCTAATCCCTCAAGCTGCTTGGCATGATCATCTGAGCCTTAGGTTGTTTCTTCCTCGAAGTTGGAAGATAGGCTCACAGAGTATGCATCGGTCCCAACAGTAAACTGTTGATATGTTGCAATCTACCCGAGAAACCGGGATCTGGAGTCTGGTCCATGGTGGATGTTCATGTCAAGGATAGCTCGATCTTATGGGGATCTACTGCAGCTGCCTCACTAAATCTTGTAGCCTAGAATTCTTCAAAGTCCTCCCGAAAATTTTTCTTTCTTGGGATTCGATCTCAAGCATCGATCCTCGGAAGAAGTGCTCTGGGGAAGCTGCAGCGATGATCTACCCTATCATGGACTCATAATCCATATCATCCACATGGACCTCAACATCCCTATGCATCATGTCATGAAACAGTGTAGTAGCTGCTCTTTGATAGGTAGCACCTGCGTTCTTCAGCTAACAACATGACTACATAACGTAGGTGCTTGCTCCCGGCTGATAAAAGATGTCTTCTCCCTTTGTCCTTAGGAAACATCATAAAATACGGTTATAACCGGAGAATCCCAGTCCATAAGACAACATCGCATGCCACTGCGAGTACTATCAACTTGACATGTCAATATGTGGGAGAGAAATCATTCTTAGGTGGCCTTGTTGGAATTTCTAAGTCCACTGAGCTCTAGCCTTCATAGTCCTTTTTTGGAATGAGGGCAGAGTCATGACCACTCGAGATATTGAACCAACGATATGAAGTAACATTAAGTTTAGCCATGGAAATCTCATCTTTTACATGTAAACTCCATCGGGGGTGTAATCGCTACTAATTTTTTGCTTAACCCGGTCTAGCGTGGCCTGTGGTAGATGATGTTAGAACTATAGAAATTCGAGGCCTAGCGTAATATCATGCGTGCATGAAAACTATCTAAGTATGATCAGGGGTAACAGAGCAAACCTCTCTATAAATGCAGGATAAGTAAATAGATCCTCAACTCTCTGGGCTAATTAAAACTTCACCAGAATTCATTGTCTCCAGGAGTCATCAAAGGAGGTGAGCTACGTTAGTAAAGCTATGATCACAGTCAAGCCGTGTCATCAAAATTAGAATTGTGAGGCTCATCATGTATACACAATTCTGAAGTCATTTTTTTTTTTCAATGCAGTAGTATATTCGGTATAAAACAACCTTTTATTACAAGGCATAGAGCACAGTGAAACCTTACAGGCACGTGCCTTACAAAATAAGGTTTAATTCTGACTCTGTTCTTTATCATGAAACAGTTTTCTACCCAAAATTCTGAGGATCTGAAACAAACCATGTCCCAGACTTTCTGTTGTTTCTTGGACTTTGTTTAGTTTGCTACGTGTACCTCACATTCTAAAAATATTTTCACGACGAGGTGATGGGCAATGCAATGAGGAAACTCTACGGTGCCTCACCTAAGTGCACATGCAATGCCATGTTCAAATTTACACCCATTCAGTAAAAATATGCGATTTCTACATGAATGTCACATCGATGCCCGTACCTCGAATCCTCTCAGGCTCACTCACACGACAATTTGCCATGTATGAAAACTATTTCCAAAACAAAAGATTTTTTGTTTTAGTCCTCATGAAAGTTTCATTGGACATACTCCGATAATAATGTTGGACCACCCTTCGACATTTTTCATTGGACACACTTCGAAAATACTGTGAACAACCTTCCAATATTTTCATTGAACATACTCCGAAAATACTGTGGACAACCCTCCGATATTTTCATTGGGACAAACTACGATAATATTGTGGACAACCCTCTGATATTTTCATTTGGATAGACTCCATAGTAATGTGAACAACCCTCCGATATATTTCATTTGGACAGACTCCGATAGTACTGTGGACAACCCTCCGATATATTTCATTCAAAATCCGTGTTATGCACTCACACCCGATTTACACGATGTCCCTGTGCACATGCAATGCCAATGCCACTGCATAAAATCTCATGTTACATGCATAATAAAAAACTATATGCAATATATATATAATTCATGCTTTATCCAAGCATCATGTTAATCATCAAACATGCACATATCAACGTGTATATTCACAAATTCTGCATGTTGTTCATTCAAGCAATAACACACCAAACTGGATTTTTTTCAGTCTTACAACCCAGAAAATTCTACATGTTTTTTATTCAAGGAAAAACACTCATAGCTGGATTTTTCAGTCTTAAAACCCAGAAAATTCTGCATGTTTCTCATTCAAGCAATAACACACCAAACTGGATTTTTTTTCAGTCTTACAACCCAGAAAATCCTGCATGTTTTTCATTCCAGCAATAACACACCAAACTGGATTTTTCAATCTTAAAAACCCAGAAAATTCTGCATGTTTCTCATTCAAGCAATAACACACAAAACTGGATTTTTTTTCAGTCTTACAACCCAGAAAATCCTGCATGTTTTTCATCCAAGCAATAACACACCAAACTGGATTTTTCAGTCTTAAAACCCCAAAAAATCCTGCATGTTTTTCATTCCAGCAATAACACACCAAACTGGATTTTTTTTCAGTCTTAAAAACCCAGAAAATTCTGCATTTTCATTCCAGCAATAACACACCAAACTGGATTTTTCAGTCTTAAAAACCCAGAAAATTCTGCATGTTTCTCATTCAAGCAATAACACACCAAACTGGATTTTTTTCAGTCTTACAACCCAGAAAATCCTGCATGTTTTTCATTCAAGCAAAAATGCCAACTGGAATTTTTGTTTTTCCAGTTTTCTAACCAGAAAACGGTGGCACACAAAAATCCAGCACCATGAACACATTTTCAGCAGGTCCAACCTGCTCCAAAACTGAGTTTTCTGGAACCAAAAGAACCCAGAAACTCACAGTTTGTTCCCAAACTGTTTTTGAACCAGCCCCCATGTTGGGGCTAAGCTCCATGGCCATTGAATGACCCCTAGACAAGGATATCCCAAGTAGGAGAAGAATCTACCTGTTGGAGTGCAAACCAACTCCTCATCTTTTCCTTCCTTTCTTCTTCCTTTCTTTATTTCTCTCATTTCTTTCCTCTCCTCTCAACTCTACGAATTGTTTTTCTACTCCCAATCACCCACCAAACTGTTTGGGTTAGGTGTAGGACACCTCTCCCAAATTGGTTTGACACATGGCCATTACTAGGCCATGTGTTCTCCATGCCTCAATTTCACCCACTACCATGCTCATGCATGGTTTGAGGGCATGACACTTGGCCCACCCATGTGCCAAGTGTCCCCCACTCTAGTGCCACATGGAACACGCCCATTGTGCCATGTGTCACTCTCTAATTCGTCCAAACACCTAGAAATACGTGAAATTCCAATTGTCTCGGAATTCAACGAAATTTGACTGTGCGCCTAGGTTTTGCGAGACGAACTCAACGGCGTAGTTCGCATCGTCATCCGAGATATAGAGAAATTTCTAGGTTTACCGTTTGTACTGCGACAATAGTCTATCGTTTTGCAATTTTTTTGGGTTTTTACACATCATCAATATCATGAATGTGTGATATGGGTGAATGAGGTGCACATACATCAATATCATCAATAGAAGAGACAGGTGAATACTAGAAAATGCTCAAATCCATGGATGAAAAGGCGAGTACATCATCCGAATGGGAGACATGCATCGAACTCTCCCACAACATGTCCTAAAATATCAAGAGATGCAATATCAACAATAAAATCATCCATAATTGCATCATCATCTGGAGCAGGAGGAGCATCCTTATCATCTCTCAAAGCAAGCACACGAAAATCATTAAGTGCAGAATCTGGCTCGGGCTTACTGATAACCATCTTGAGTAGCTCCTCAGCATAATCATCAAACGACATAACCCCATAAATACCCTCATTATCAACTATCTCGTCCGGAAAGCACATAGTGAACACACTAGATCAAAGTAGGGAAGGAGGAGCTAATAAGGTAGTATATAAGTTAGGAGCCCACCGGGCCAACCGGTCAGTGAAAAACTGATGCGCCAACAAGCTGGATATCAGTAGGCTTATCAATTGATCTATCGGGATGCAATAATGGTTCTGAAGCCCTCACAAAATAGTCAGTCAACCTCAAACTATAAGGACGAACAGTATATTCAAATGGAATGTGATAAAGTCGAGATCTGACCCTCTCATGGTGTAGTTGTGCCATGCATCGAAAATCTGCCTCTACGGGTACAAATCCAAAGCCAAAGGGTGGGTCCTTGTCCAAAACATTGATAAACTCGCTACGGCCATGTTGACGATGCCCTAAACCCAAACCAGGCAGGTACGACATGCTCCTCATAATGTCCAAAACAATTGGGATGCTATGCTGATCAAATGACATGGGTACTGAATCTCTAACAAAATCCCCTGGCTCCACGGTCTATACCTCATCAAAAGTGAATCCGGTCAAAAGAAAATCATCATCCCCATGGCTAATCTCCAGATCGGCTCAAGTCAAACGTGTCTGGCCAGATATGAAATAAGATCACTGACCATCATAAATGAACTTCACCTTCAAATGAAGGGAAGATGGGATAACACCCACATTATGAATCCATGAGCTGCCCATATAGGTTAAAGGATATGTGGATCCAAACCCGAAACAAAACTTCTGAAAAACGACCGACCCAATCATCGCCGAGAGCCTAAGGTGCCCATCACCTCTCTACGAGTACTGTCATAAGCTCTCACTGTCTGTGTAGATGGCTCAAAATCTATGGGCCCATATCCAAGTTTCATAGCAAAGGGGCAAGTGGACGTAGACACTTAAAGTGCATCCATTGTCTACAGTGACAAATGGAACATGACGGCCTAAACAACCAACTGATATATGCAAAGGTCGAGTGTGGTTTGAACCCTCCGGAGGTAAGTCATCCTCAAAGAAAACAATGCAACTAGCTCGACCAACTATGAGCATATGTATCAGGCCCTTTGGCAATGTGGTCGTGTCAACTCAAATTTGACTTAAAGCCCTAATCAAAGTCTCTCTATGGGTGGTAGAGGAAGATAACAAACTCCAAATAGTGATACAAGCCTGTGTACTCTGTAGCTACTTGAGGATCTCATCATCCTCTCTCACTGTTTCATCTCTAGCAATATCAGGATCTATGGGCTGTGATGGAACTAGAGGTTGTTGTCTTACCACTCTACCTCCTCTGATAACATACTGAATCTATGGTGTATCAACTATCCCTTGGTGTGGAGTCTGAATAAAAGGAGTCTGAACACTATAACACGGCAAAGTCACTAGCCTCGGTGTCGGGATCTAAATTGGAGTAATGCTCGGTGTCGAAAGGACATGTGCGTGAATCTGCTGGCTCAGAAACACCTCATGAACCCCGTCATCGCCATAACCATCATCAAATACTATGGACCTCAACCCTTGATAATCCCATGACAACATATGGATGCGATCATCAGACTCATCAAAATCAATAGAATGAATACCTCCCGCTGGAGGAGGAACCCCATGTGTAGAATAAGTCAAAAGGGGGTTAGAACTAACGCTAGGCTGTCCCAATTGCATAATACCATGGTCAATCAAGTCCTGAATAGCATGTCTCAAAGCAGTGCACTATCTACAGTATGTCTAAGACCCTGATGATAGACACAATGTAGGTCCATCCAAAAATGAGGGTGAACAACCTACGGTAATGGCCTTCCTTGTTAATGGACAAGCAATCCAAAGAACTATCAATGTCTCAGAAGACCTCACCCCAAGGCATGCCTAGTGGCGAAGTGTCTAAGCTGCCTAAAGGCCGTAGGAACTGCTGGCGCCGAGGTTCAAGATGAGCAAGAGGGTGGTCCCTCCACAACCTACGAAAGTATAAACTATGTGAATGATATGGAGCTATTAACCTAAGTGGCTAAGGTGGTATGGAAGGTCTATACTGAACTGAACTCTGGGCGTAGGAAGCCTCGTGCGATCGAATAGATGCATACTGAGGCCTAGGTGCCCCCTGTCTGAATGAACTGATGGCTCCTACCTTATCTGGTCTATATGATCCAGATGACTTCTTCCCCTTACTATCAGAAGAGGAAGAATCTGACCATAAATCGCATTCCATACCATTCTCGATACCATATAATGCCTCTATTAAAGCTCTGTAATCTATAATTGGTACCCCCATAAGATGTCTAGCATAACTAGGCTATAGACTCCTCATGATCATGCTAATATGCTTCCTCTTTGATGGGCGATGAATTATCTGAATAACCTTCTCCCTCCAACGGGAGATGAATGATGTAGCACTCTTATGAGCTCCCTACCTCATAGCCTTAAGCTCTCTCCTAGTGACATCTATGATGCTGAAAGAGAATTGTCGGATAAACTCATGGGCAAGATCTTCCCAAGTCCGCAAGCAAGAAGCATTCAAGGTGCCAAACCAGCTCTGTGCCACACTACTTAATCACAAAGGGAACAACATGATTATTAACTAAGCCTCATCCAAACCCATGCCCCTTATCAACTGACTATATATCCTCAAATGAGTATGTGGGCATCCTCTGCCTGTATATCGCTCCATGTCAAGCATCCAAAATTTAGGAGGCAGTGGGGTCACACGTGCACTATCAAATCCATCCCACACATCCATACCCTTTGCAACTCTCAACTGTCTAAGCATTTGCTCTACTCTTTGTATGTGATCATCAGAAGCACCAGTAGTCTGAACTGGAATAATCGCATGTGGCGAGATCACCTCTGTAGGCCTCTGAATGACAAAAGGAGTGCCCTGAGAGATAGGTAGTAGTGCCATCTGAGCCATCGATGGAGGTGGAGGTGGTGCCCCCATGTCAAACTGAGTATTCTCCTATGCTGAAATATGGGTTTCATTGGCTCATCAACTCTCCGATTGAGGCCATGTATCAGGACATGGAGCGGGCGACAAACTCTAGCAATCTACTTCAATAGTCGCATGTGGATCCATATATGTATGATTCAATGTACATACTAATCTACCCTCAACTCTAACCCATGAAGATGGTCCCGGGCCAGGTCACGTTGAACCTGAAGTGTAATCTCAAACAAATGAGGTGGAGTCCAAGTCGAACCTAAAAGAATGCTGCTATAATGAAACTGAAATAACCAATATGTCACTATGCATAAAACTGCCCTACTAAAACTCCATACTCTGATCAATCTTTGTATACCCTCGAGAGGAAACCAAAATGGAGAAATTCAAATCCATATCACATTAAACTACTTGCAAAAGCTCACTGCATGCACCCACGGTGGGATGGGAGTCCCAATCGTGAAGATCTAAACTCAACCTAGAAGGCCTGGCGGGTGGCCTAAAAGACAAGGGTGGGTGGGTATTTTAAAGGGGTCCCTACAGAGCGATCAGATTCTCCAAAGGGTACACAACCTCCTACACGTCCTCCGAAGATACGAGGCGCTTCCATGCAAGGTGGTCATGAACCTACACACATGCACTTCCTCGACATCCTGTGGGGCGGCCTACAGGAAGGCTCACTACTCTTCAAGATCTGAATAAAACTAAGTGTACATTGAATATGTGGGTGCATCCGAAAAAACCTAATAAATCTAACACAAAGAAGCACACACTGGCCATACAAATATCCTGAAATCTAGCTCTAAGCTATACAAGACTTCAAATATCGGACTCCTCAGCATCAATATGTCGACCACCTCTGGAATGCTCCCAAACATAAATATAACCCATCGCTGGACCTTACTCTTAATCATTAGCTCGGTCGAAGATCAAACAAGGAGCAACAAGTCTCCAATCAAACATCAAACACAATAACAAAAGGGACAGAGTCGACCAAGACTAAGGAATCGGAGATAAGGGGATAAATATGTGTCCCACATAGACAAGCAACATGCAGTCAAGCAAGAGAGGGGTAGTCATGCAACAAGCAGTCATGCGATAGAATATATCATGATGAAGCAAATTAATTAATAAAAATAAATAAAAAATAAAAAAGTAAAAAACAAAAAACAAACACTCAATGTGTTATTAGCACAAAGAGTAGATATCAAAACAACTAATCAATCAATCGCGCCATTTTCCTCGTGTCTATATTCATAAGCTTGACCCAATTAAAACTCCCCTTCAATGGAGCGCCATTTTGGTGGACCTGTATTTTTCACGCAAGGTCTCACTAAATGGGCGAGACTCGCTTTATTTCCTTTGAAACCATTTTTTTTTAAAAATGGTCTTTGGAGATGCTACTTATTTTAGTTTTTTTTTTTTAAGGAAAAACAAAATAAGAAATAAAAACTCTAGTGCGACTCCTTGTTTAGAAAAGACATGTCTACGAAACTGAGTCCAAATTCGGAGGTCATGTTACCTATTGGGAAGATATTTATAGTGAGTCGCAGAACCCCCGTTTTTTTTTTTAAGCCTCTAAAGCTCTGCCCTACTAATCCGACATGGAAGTCAGCCATTGATTGATTAACTAATAGATACCAAAAATTATCTCTCACAATTACACAAGTGTACATCAAAACATCAACAAATAAACCAATAAATAAAATAAACATGTAAAGTCAAATATGAAAGAATATGTACCTTGACGGCACATTATAAGCTCTATCTAGAAAACAATATTAGTGAAATAACAAATAAGGAGTTATTCATGATCGAATTATAAAAACAAATTGTACATCCAGTGTAAAAATAATTTAATAAAGGGTACATGAGATGTCGGGCCCCACCCAAGCCCATTTATATTTACACAAATTAACTCCACAATAGTCCATTTTATAGGAACTATAGAATTAATCATGTGTTTGGAATCTTTGAAACTCATTTGAAATTGAGGTTTTGAATCGAATGTTTGAAATTTTGGAAATCGAGAATTTTAAAATGAATTTGAAGTTTGAGAATTTTGAATCGATTTTGGAAATTGAATTTAAATTAAGAACTTGAATTTTATAAATTTGAGATTTGGAATTTAGAAATTTGAACAGAAATTGAGATATTTGAATTTTAAATTATGAAACTTGAATTTTGGGATTGAAATTGTAAATTTGAAATTGAAACTTTAAAATTTGAAATTGAATATGAGACTTCAAAATTTTAGATTATGACACTTAAATTTTTGAAATTGAGAATTTTGTAAATTGGAAAAAAAAAATGGAAATTTGGAAAAAAATGAAATTGAAAATTAGGGAAATTGAATTTTAAAATTGAAAATTTGAATTTTAGAAAATGAGAAAATGAGAAATTGGAATTTTTAGAAAAATTGACATTTAATTATTATTTTTTCATTAAAAGGAACGAAAATTTAGTACTTGAATTTTCGGAAATTTTAAAATTAAAAAAATGAATTTTAGAAAATGAGAAATTGGGAAATTGAATAAATTAAGGGTGGAAATTTGAGGGGCTAAAGAGCTTATCAAAATGTGTGACTAAAGGCTTGGTAAAATGACATAATAAAGTTGAACTAACCTGTTCAGGCTGAAATTTTACTTAGCTGTAATTCCACTTTGGCCGTCTAAGTAAATGTATTGTAATAGATTGGGCCTAAGTATGTTGGGCCTAAGTATGTTGGGCCTAAATTAATAGGTTGGGCCTAATTTGATGGGCCTAAGTAAGTTGGGTCTAAGTTAATGGGCTAGGCCTAATTTGATGGGCCTAAGTAAGTTGGGTTTATGTAAGTTGGGCCTAAGTTAATGGGATGGTCCTAATTTGATGGGCCTAAGTAAGTGGGTTAAACTATGGGGCTTAACACAATTTTCTAAATAGAGGCATACATCAATGAAATATCAAATGTAACAAATTTCATAAAACAAAAGAAAATATCTCCCTAATCTGAATCATTGTTCCCGAACACAAAACACTACTTTTCCGAACTCCAACCCTAATCTCCACCGTTCAGAATGAATATCAATGAGTTAAGAACCTATCCTCCAAATTTCAGGTTGATTGGGCCACAAATGAAGCGGGATCGGACCCTAGATGAAATTTGGACAGTTAATAGAAAAACATCAATTTTCTCTCTTAAAATCTGGAAACAAAAGCACTGTTCTCGGACTGAAAGATGACTGACTGGGACTCTAAATCCAATCTTCACCGTTCAGATTGAAGATCTATGTCTTATCTCAAACACATCTAAACCTCAAAGCAATCCAACTGTGGAATAAGAAGATTGAAATTTTACACTGAAATCGTTTGAAATTGAAACGAATTCAGCAACCACTGGTTCAAAATAACATAACTATCAAATAAGATCCCCAAACATAATCTCCACCGTTCATAATCTAGATCTATTTCTTATCTCAAACATATCTAAAACTTAGAACAATCCAACGGTGGAATAAGAAGATGAAAGCTTACACTGAAATAGTTTGAAAATAAAACCAATTTCCAAATCTCCGAAAATGACTTCCGATATATGAAAATCTAACTGTTGAAATTTTTATCAAAAACCGTGGGGAGGTTTCTGGTGTTGAGTAGAATAAGATATCTAAATTTGATGTCCATCGGATCTAGTTTGATCCTCCGATTGGTCTCCCATTTCTCTCCTCCACTTCACTCCTTTTCCCTCTTCTTTTTCTTCTCCTCTCATGTTCTTGTTCCCCCCTTTTCCATTTTCTTCTCCTCTTGTTCCCCCTTTTTCCGTTTTCTTCTCCTCTTGTTCCTCCTTTTCCTCTTTTTTCTCCTCTTGTTCCCTTAAAAATAATAATAATAATAAATAAAAAAACAAGAATAATAAATAAATAAAAATGAAATAAAATCACCCCCTAAAACCCTAGTTTTGGGGTCTATAGACATCTATTCACTTTGCATTACAACGCTGTAGTATTTTGTTCTCATGAAAACTCAAATTTTTTCCCTTTTCTATACCCGTTCAACCCTTTAACAATTGAGCCAGATCTTGTTGGTTATTTATTAAATTCTTAGAAATCAAATCATACCCCAATAATTAAAATAATAAAATTATTTAATTTATAAAAGAAATTATTAAAAGGTTAGGCATTCATTTAAATTTTTTTAAAAATGCAAAGATTACGTGCTAAGAGCAAGCCTTTATACCACCAATCACTTAATCAACTTTAACATTATAATTTATAGATAAAAAGCATAATCACCTGGGTGAGAAATGTCAATCACCATCTTTGTCAAAAAAGTTCTTCAAATTTTTTTTTATTCCTTTTAATGAGTTTTATCAAGATTTGAAAGACCAAAATGTGCTTTAAGAAGGTTCATCAATGACGTATTTAGGTTATTTTTGTTAGACGTGGGAAATGGGCTATTCCAACCCACAAATCGGGCCACAAGCCAATAAGGGTTGGGCCATTTTGGCTCATTTTTATTTGGTTCAATGTTTGGCCAACCCATCTAGACTATATGTGAGTCACGGGCCAAAATATTGAAAATAAATTTAGAATTTATAAATATTTTATAAAATGAAATTTTGTTTAAAATATTCATTTTTATGTTGTTAAAAGACCACATGATAAAAACATCATTTTATTTTTAATTAATTTTCATATGAGTATTATTTTATTTTATTAAACAATTGAAATCACTATAATACCTATTATTTTCTATTGGATTAAAAAAATATATTATTTTCTAAAAAGTATTTTCTATTTAAAAATAAATAAAACTTCATCTTTTTCTCTTCGTCGCTTATCAATATGGGTTCATTTGACCAACACAGTGATCCTTTACTTTTCCTTTGTGCGCTTTCTTTTCTTTACGAAGGCATATGAAAATTATTTGAGTTATGTCCTTTATAGGTATCTTTTTTATTTTAAAGTTACCTTAAGATAGAAAGATATTTTTAGTGTATTGTTAAGAATCACAAAAGTACGATATCTATATTAAACTGCATTCTAAAAGCTTGAGCTTTTAGGAGAGTTGGTCATTTAACATGTTATCAAAGCTTAGTTTGATAGGAGGTCTTGGGTTTAAGCGCACTTTTTTATAATTCATTCCTCATTTATTGATTTGAAAGTCATGAATGACTCTATTTGGTTTGTTTAACTCTCCATGTGCGGGTATGAGGTAGGAGAGTTGGCCATTTAACAATGTTTTTTTACCTATATAGACATGATATGAAGATGTAAAAGTAATGCATGTATATGTAGAAAAAAAAGACAAAAAATGAAATAATAATAATAATATGACATCATAAAAATTGTTGAACCATAAATAAAGAAAAAAAACTATTCTAAAATGCAACCTTAAATAATCATTGAATTCATAAAGTTCAATTTAAGAACATAATAAAAATTCCTTAATGCCAATAGTGTTTCACTGCAGGAATTAAAACATACACCTCACCCCTTACTACTAGCAAAGCATGTGCCAAGAACCCATAGAAACTCTCAACCGATACTTCCAACGACTAGAGAACTCGTGGAAGCTAAGTCATTGCTTGGTCGAAAACCTATATATAAAAATTTTATTTTTCTAAACTTGTGGATTTTATAATTTCAGCAAAGATAACAATGTGATATATGTGATTATGTCCCAAAACACAAATACAATTCATACTTATAATATGGCAACCAACAACACTTCTTCAAAATAACCTCAGGCTCATCAATAAAACAAAACTATGTACATACATATGCACAACTATACAAGTTCAAAGTATTTTCTTTACAAATATATACAAGTAAATACAACACATATAACTAGAAATACAGGACCCCTGATATGTCCTAAATATCCGGCAGCATTCGCATTCGGAAGATAATTTTAAAAACGTAAAAAATAATGAGCTAAAAGTTTCTAAAACTTTTCGTAAAAATGCTTGCTTTTTCTGAAAATGTCTCAAAATTGTACAACCATCTTTTACAAAACACTTTCAGAAAACCTTGCTTGCTTTTCTATAAAAGTTTCTAAAACTTTTCGTAAAAATGTTTACTTGTTTATCAGTGGTCAATTTTAAGCTGTATGTAAAATGCTTATAAATATAATGATCAACCACTGGAGGCCTTTCTTGCTTGTTGTACCCTAGTAAACACTGGAAACCTGTGTCTCTACCATGCCGGTGGAAGGACCTTGTGTCCACATCACCTATTCCGGTAAATATGGTGGAATGCTCCATCACCACATAATAAGCTAGCATGCTAACCCTATATACTCCAGTACATGCCACGGTCCTCCTCTAATATGCCATAATGCATGATCTAAGTTTGCCGACTAGGCAAATATAAAATGAAATACAATCATGTCTTAACTTCCCCGTAACGCATTTTAATACCTCACCGATAATGTCGTTAAGACTAGGGATTTCCTAAGGCCTAACTAAGTTTGCTTGCTTCTGCTTAATAAAGCATATTGCTTCGCTTTATAAAATATGGTTTAACAAATCAAAACCATAAGCTTTAAAATATGGTTTAACAATTAAAACCATAACATTCAAATTGTAAAACGATTTATAAAATAATACACTAGCATGGAAAATAAAGTTTAGAACACTCACTTTTCCGTTTACAATAACTGAGAACGACTTCACACCTCCGCCGCTTACCCCACACATTGAATGTATTGCACCACGCGCCATCACAAATCCAAGCAACTACACTTCGTGCCAATTAAATTTTTTCAAAAATATGTGGGCCCCAAATTCCATTCACGTGATATGGCCGTGATTCTAGACTCAAGTGGCTTTCCGAGTCCAAGACCCGACCTGAGTTCCGACGAAAAAGTTATGACCGCCCAAAGTCGAGGCTTCACGTGAACAGTGACATACGCGAACCCAGAAAACAAGGCTCTCCTCGGCCTCTCTAAACGCCATCCAAAATGCACTCTACCGCTCAACCAAGACCAAACCACCCCTAGATGGAAAATAAACTCAAAACATCGCGTCGTGGATCAAAACCAAAACCTCAACAAAGTCCGGGATCGTCGAAAAAAACAAGCTTTTTTGAAAATCTTGTTCGAACTATCCCAAAAGAGTCCCAAAAATTCAACCTGGATTGTCCGAAAATAGTCCCAAAAATTCAACTCGAACTGTCCAAAAACAGTCCCAAAAATTTCTAAAAATTTCTAAACTCAATCAAAAAGTTTTGGACTGAAATTTACGGCCTCTCATAGCCTCTAAGCCAATCCCAAGCCATTAAATGACCTTTAGGATAGAAATAACATCATAGGAAAAATTCTCACTCTTAGAGCTCTGACGAAACGCTAAGATTTTGGTGCCCACGCGTAACTCTCGATGTGTGGATCGACTTTGCCTTTTTCTTCGACGAAAACCTACGGTCCAATTTTCGTAGATCTTAAAAAAAAAAAGCGAAGAAAGAAAAAAAAAGATAAATCTCTCTCCCTCTCAATCCCTTCTCCGTCCTCTCCTTCCCTTTTTGATTTCATATTTATTATTATTATTATTATTTGGATATATGACTCATATTGCTTCATTCGGGTCCATTTCTACCCCGAAACAATTTATTTCTTTACAGTTCAATTTATTTTAAATGAACTTATCTCAAGCCATTTCCTGACTTCTTATATTTTCGTAAAAATCTCATCCTTGAAGTCACTGACGACTTATCACCCAGAAATTGTAAAATATTCCGCTTATCTCAAAATTCGACGAAACTTTTCTGGGTCACTAGATTTCATGAGATGAATTTAACGGCGCAGTCCGCTTCGTCATCTGAGATCTAGAGAATTTTTTAGGCTTCCCTGAACCATTATGCTAATTTATTATTATTATTATCCTTTTGCAATTTTTTTGAAAATTTCTAATAATTTTTTTCTCGGGTTTTACACGTATCGTACACCTTCTTGAGACGGGGCGTTACATAAAAAGCAATTAAAAAAACATTTTTACTTAAGAAAAATAATTATGTTTCATGTTTTTGAAATACTTAAGATTATTCTTTTTTAATCTGATTATCTTTACGATACGACGAAAGCTCGAATATAAGTTCAAGGGCATGGATTATTGGCTAAGGGGCGATAGTTGAGTTGGTTCAATATTCCACCAATTCCAAGGGAGCATACAATAAGAAAGGGGTTTGATTTTTGGAGTTTGCAAGTGTAATTTTTTGCTTTACTCTTTAGATTACTAAAGAAAAGAGGCTAGAGAAAAATAAATAAAACCATAAACAATTTTTATATTACTTTGAACATATTATATATAATTATTTTTTATTTTCTTACTAACTTTTCATGATAAAACCAAAATAAAGAAAAACATCATAGGATATACACGTTAAATTATATTATATTATAGAATATAATATATTCCTTTATGATTTAAAGGATTTCTTTTCTATTTTGGATGTGTTTCTTATTTTCAACACTTTAGAGTTTGTTTCTTATTAGGATTCTTCTAGTAAGTTTATATAAAGACTTTTGTTATGTAATTTTGACAAGGATTATTCATTTCAATAAAAATTTCAGTTTTTTCTTTTTAGCGGTTGGGTTTCCTAATTCTAACAAGTACAAGGGATAGATATTAGGTTCAAGACTTTGGGAGAGAAGAATAAAAAATGAAATTTGAATATTTTTATAAAAGCGAATCAACAAAAACCATATTACGTAGCTTTTTCCTATCAGGAGTTAGTTAGCCTTAATCATATATTATGAGTCTTTTTCCAAACGGTCTACAAGAACTGTTTTTTGTGAATAGTTTATCAGCCCCCTCATTTAACTCAATCAAACACCTCACTTTCTTAAATAAAAAATCAAATAATATTGTTATAATACTTAAATATATATATATATATATATATATATATATATATATATATATATATATATATATATATATATATATATATATATATATATTTTTTTTTTTTTTTTTTTTTTTTTTTTCATGCTTGCATCTTATTTTTATATAAATAATGCAAAATAAATTTTAAATTTTTTGTTAACTCTTGCTTTAGAACAAATTAATCTACAAGAACATTATGCAATCCTTTGATGGGTAAGAAATATTAAGAAAATCAACAATATTCAAATGAATATTTATTTCTTTATCTTTCTAAATTATATTTAAAATAAAACAAATATAAAAATTAATTAATCTTGATAAAAGAAATTAATAGCAAATATTTACACAACTATAGAATCATAAAATTGATCAAAAATTAATTTTATATAAATTTTTAGAATTCAACCTCTTATATCTTGCAACAAATCCGAAATAAGTTGGACACTTGGACCTAATATTTTGAAATCCCAAAAGGTAATTTACATTCCTCTAAATATCCAAAATAAGAATTAATAATTTCATTGGTTTTGAAAAATAAAAAGTTAGTATCTGATAACCTTTTCTAAATTAAAAAATAATAATATTCTATGAATACATTTTAATCATAAACTGTTATGTTGGATGAAATATAATTATAGGAGAACTTAGCTGAAGCAACAGAGCAGGCCGAAGCAGAATCAAAGAATGAACCGCACTTGGGCCGAGGACTGCGAATCAAATATTTGGCCCAATATGTGGGGTAGGATAAGGGCCCACATTTGTCTTTTAGCTTTCTGTTACTTTTTTTTTTTGTGTTGCTGAAGAGTTCTTATCTTGAACAAGCCAATTATCCTTCCTTTAATTTCGAATTTCAGCATTGTAAATTCCCTCTTTCAAATAGTAAAAATATATAGTTTTTTTTAATCGAGGATCCACATGATAGAACACTTGCAAGACTATTTGATCAATTTCTTCCTTGCACTCCATGATTTTCGCTAACTCATCCAAACACCACTTGGAATGTGCTTAGGTTTTTGAGAACACAACTATAGAGATTCTCGATTCTTCAATAGTTTTCAAAAGTTTTGATTTTATTGGGAGTGTGCTCAAAGTCTCACAATGTCCCACATATATTAGGAATATAAAGGCTTATGAGTTTATTAGTATGAACAATATCATACCAATGTGGATGAGAAATGGTCCATAAGGATTCCAACAAGTGGTATCAGACTCGAGCCGAGTTCAGGCTTAATCGCAAGGCATGTGCTCTAACTCAATCCCAACAAACTGGCTTAATTGTAAGGCATGTGCTCGGGCACTGCAGAATCACAAAAAGAAAAAGAGGGAGGTGAGTGTATATGGCAGTAAACTGGGGTTAGGTTTAAATATTTGGCAAGAAGATTAGATGACCAAACCTTGTTTATTTTGGAACAAATTTGACATGGTGATTCCTTACCAAGTGCTCTTCAATTCTAGTGTTTTGGATCTATGGTTAGCTCTCTCCATAATACCCATTTGGCCATTCTACCTTGGTGAGAACTTTCCCTTTCTTTGAGTTATCCATCTTTGATGATGATGTTTGTACAAAATTTATTTTGAATAGAAAAAGGCAAATATTTAGAATCTGTACAAAATATTGTAACATTTTTTAGAATCCATATAAAATATTTATCATAATAATTCTATCATTTTAATTTTTTTAAATATGTTAATATGTTATACATATATTATACAAATATTTTATTTTATTTTATCATAATTATAAGGGTGATTTGATGCAAAGACATTTTGAAAACTAAAATTCAGAAATCTAATTCTTCATTAATTTTTTACACCTCATTTTAACAAAAATACCCTCATTGTTTTCTAGTAAAAATAGTCATTTCTTTTCAAAGATATATGTAAATACATTAAATGACAAATGACATTTTTATCCACTATGAGTCATTCTTTAAGAAAAAACATGGAAATGATTAGTTTTACAAAATTTGAGTTATTTAAGGTATTTTAGCCAAAGATTTACATTCTTTACAAAAAATCAAAGTTATATCATTATTACATAAACAAGTACTCACTTAAATTATTTTTTAATATATTTAAGATATTGATTTTGTGACACCCCTATCCCGGGGGTCCCGTTGACAACCCGTCAACTCCGTGTGGAAACTAAGGTACCCAATGTCACAATCATCATGTCCCATTTATCGGGGATCCATAATTTAACAAAAGGCATGCACTCTCCACACGGGGAAGCTTTATCCAAAATACAACTTGTATAACAATACATCACATGACCCATCCAAGCTCAATATACCACACCGGGTCATTCATGAGTCATAGCGACCACTCGGCCCCATTCAACCATACCTTGAATACTATACATGCAACTCTGTAGTGATATGTTTTTACAAGAGTTTAATTATACACTCTTATATAAAATGATATATTAAAACGATCGCTCTCTAATATACATATACAAAATATGTGGTCCAAAGCCACATCCGATTTTCTTTCATATAAAAGGAGCCCAACAGGTAGCTTATCTATATCTGACATCTGGGATTTGAAGAATCACGGTGAGAACAGTGATATCTGCAGGCATCACTATGATCAGAATGATCAAACCAACCCATACACATCCAAGTGAAAATGTCTACAATGTCGTGATGTCATGCATGGAATGCCTTCATGCCCATATCCCGAGTCACTCATCGACTCCCCACACACGCCTATGCCGTGACAACCGTCACCAGTACCAATGACACATATACCGAGCCCCACCGCCTCACCGCACCCAATGCAAGTGCCAATGTCAACTAACCCCGAGTCAATCCTTTAATTCTATCACACGCCTCGAAATCGGCAGATAACCATGACCAGGCCTCAACATAACTTTCTGGCTTATGCCGTTGTGTCTCTTACACCCATACAAAACTTTTCGGATCACACCGCGGGTCTCTTACACCCATGTTCCAGCTTTTCACATGAGGGGATTAAAGGTCCCCTTCTTGCTCCGCCCAACACACATTAATTATATTTCACTTTTTGTTTTAAACCATGAGACATTTATTGGACGTCGTCCAAAGTACGAGTTCACTACCCATTCATCAACACTGATGATGGATGACCATACCAGTGCACACACACCCAATATGCTAATGTCCCTATGCATATGAAATGCAGATATGCCATTTCATGTTGTCATGCTACATGCATAATAAGAGCTACATGCAACATTTATAAATTTCGGATAATTATATTTCCTACATATAATTTCCATTCATCACCATTTCCATGTTAATACATCACGCAAGCACATATTAACATGATTTTTACACACAACAGCATGTTATTTAATATTTTCCAACAATAACACACAAAATGGCTCAAATCTCGGACCCACATAAAACAGGGCAACTCTTGGTCCCTTCATGGTTCGTCACCGAATTATTGTGATACCAAAACACACCATAAAAACCGAAGACATTAGTCCTGGGATTAAAACCAAACCCGAACCGAGTCCGAGACTGCCCAAAAATAGTCTCAAAAATTCAGCCTGGATAATCCAAAAACAGTCTCGAAAATTTAGCTAGGACTGTCCGAAAACAGTCTTGAAAATTCATAAAAATTCCTACACTCAGTCCCAAAAATTTGGGACTAAAATTTACGGCTTCTAAGAAAACCTCAAGCCATTAAATGACCTTTAGGCTAGAAATAACTCAAGTAGGAAAATTCTCTACCTCGTGGAGTTTGACGAAACTCCAAGATTTTGGTACCCACGCGTAGCTCTCGATGCATGGACCGACTTTTCCTTTTGCTTCAAAGAAAACCTACGGTCCAATTTTCATAGATCTTAGAGAGAAGCAAAAAAAATAAAAATTTCATTTCTCTCTCTTTCTTCACGCTCTCTCTTTCTCCCATTTCTCCTGTCCGTCCCCTCTTTTTGACTTTTATCTTTTCTTTTTTCTTTTTTTAAATTTGCCATGTATGCATCTCTCATTCGGGTCCATTTTTGTCCCAAAAAAATTATTTATTTTCAGTTCAATTTATTTTAAATGAACTTAGATCAAGGCATTTCTTGAATTCCGAGATTTTCATAAAAAATCTCGTCCCTAGAGTCACTGGCGACATATCACTCATAAACTCGTAAAAAAAATTTGATTGTCTCAGAATTTGATGAAATTTTTCTAGGTCACTAGATTTCATGCAGATCAATTTAATGGCGCCAGCTTTGTTTCAATATTCGAGATCTAGAGAATTTTCTATACTTCAACCATTACGACAATTTATTATTATTATTATTATTTTGCCTTCTTTGAAATTTTCTCATTTTCCCGGGTTTTATAGATTTTAAGCATATAAAAACAAACAACTTAATACTTAATATAAATATAATATTAAAAAAACAAATGATTTAATATTTAATACTATTAAGCCTTATTCAACATTAAGCTAAATAAAAGTTGTGTTCAACATTAAGTAAATAAACAAACCCCCTTGGTGTAACTCCTTATTGTTATTGTTGAAATAGTGTAAGTTTTAAGTGACTTAGGTGGCTTTTTTTTTTTTTGGCTTTTTGCTGAAAGCTAAATAGTTTTCAGCATTCAACCTGTTTGTTTTGTAACTTTTTCATGACTTATTGCTGAAATTTCTAAAAAAACTTATAAATAAAAAAAATTCAAAATATTTTACTTTTCTCTTCCAAAACAGGAAACACCACTCTTGCCCAACAAGGAGGAGAGCTAACAACACTCACTACCCAATGTTAAAAAATAAACAACTTAATACTTAATACTATTAAGTACTATTTAGCATTAAACTGAAAAAAAAAAGTTTTATTTAACATTAAGTAAAAAGGAAAACGCCTCCTTCGTCTGATGGTTTTTACTCTATTCATTTGAGGGTTTTCCACTTTAAAAAATGATTTATTATTGCTTGATTGGATTTGTTGTGTTGACTAGATTGATTGTTGAATTTTTGTATATAGTAATCTTTCCCAACATGATTGGATCTCCTCTCCCCTTTCATGTGAAACCCCAGAAAATCCAAATTTCTGAGGAATCTATCAAAATCCGGAATTTTATTTTTTAGATCTCGGATAATGAAACGGACTTCCCTGTTGGAATCGCTCACAAATCTAGCTACCCACGTCACCCTCACACCTACGTCAAAAAAAAAAAAAAAAAAAAAAAAAAAAAATTCTTACGTCAAGGCACCGGTGCATATGAGACTCGTCTACTTAAGTGGCTTAAGATGACACGTGTCAAGCCGTGAGCAAGTCAAACAAATGAGCTCAAGTATACAGGTGACATGTGGCATCATGTCATTGGAGGGAAATCCATGGTAAATGGATAAGAGGATAAGGGGAAACCCTAAGAGCCAATGAAAATTGGACATGTGGCAAGTGAGAGGACAAGCTCTTGGCCCATCTTGGACCAAACAGTGGAATGGGAGAAAAGAAAAGAGAAGAAAAGAAAGAGGAATAAAAAGAGAAAGTTTAGAGAGAGAGACTCCACCTTCTCTCTAAATTTCCCGATGATCGGACCGGTGGTTTTAGGCGGAGCAAGAGGAAGAGTTCATCCTCACAGCAAGGGCTTCGCAGAGACGGGAGTCAGAGTTTTGAAAAACTCCAAGAGGTGTGGGTTCTTCACGGTTTAATCTCATCTAAGGGCCATTCAAATGGCATAGGTTGTGTGAGGTCGTGAGTGGTCAGCAGGAACCGGTCAAGACTTTAGAATAACAGTGTGTCAGACGGGACTGTTTTCGACAGTCCTGGGACTAATTTCGCCCAAGTAATTGTCCTCGTATGCCATTTTTATGTGTTAGTAAGTTAAAATGAATAACGTTACGGTTGTCTTGTCTTATGGGAATGTTTATTGTGTTTTGAACCATGGAAGCATAACAGGTGGTAAGCATACATTAACCCACTTTAGAACCGGTTGCAGGGAACAGCGCGAATTCCAGAAATAGTCCTTCGTGTTATTATATCCACATCAATAACTTGATGTTAAAGCTAATTTCTCAAATCTAATTTCCAGAGTCTGCCATGGTCCATTTACCTTGAACGGGCCTATCGGAAGGGCTGTCGGCCAGGTCAATGGCCCCGTATGGGTTCAGCCAGCCCCGGATGGGTTTAATGATTCCCTGGGATGAGTTCATCTCGGGATGTGGTTCCTGGGTCTACCAGGATCATGATGACCTCCAACTGGTCATACAATTCTTCCTCCAACCCGACATTCTGGGTGTTCTTGGACTCTATGGAAAGCTCATTGAGTCAATATTCCATCTGGATGCCTGTGGAGGGTAGTGGGTGCTGGATCTGTCCGGAAAGGGGCATTCAGGTAGGTCAGGTGGGCTGTCTGGGTAAGACTGCTTAGTCATGTGTGACCTCCAACTTCGGAAGGTCATAACTTCTTCGTCCGAACTCCGTTTTGGGTGTTATTGGACTCTATGGAAAGCCCATTGAGTCAAGATTCCAGCTGTATGCCTGTGTATGGCAGTGGGTACTAGATCTGATCGGAAAGGGGAATTCGGGCAGGTCAGGTAGGCTGTCCGGTAAGGTCGTTTGTCATGTGTGACTCCAACTGGAAAAGGTCATAACTTCGTCCGAACTGCTTTATGTTCCTGACTCTATGGAAAGACCATTGAGTCAAGTTTCCATCCATGTACCCGTGGAGGGAAGTAGGTGATCATAACCCTGTTGAAAATCTATGTTTTGCACCAAGTGTGCAGGTTGCATGGTTGTGTCGAGGTGAATAGCCGGGATATAACATGACCATTGCATGGAATGTTGTAAGCTACTGTATTGGGTATGAGATGGCTGTATATGGGAGGCCATGAGAAGCCATATGGTTTAGTTCCAAAAACTTGGGATTGAAGGATAAGGAGGATTTTTGCGACCGGCTCTACATAGTCCAAGACTGCAGGGTCGGGTTTGAACCGAAATTAAAAAGTTTTTGTGTTTTCCGGTTGCTTCGATGTCAGATGGATAATCGAACCAAATCGTTCATGTTCGTGGAAGGGGCCGTGAGGTACCGGCTGATGGGTCCAAGATTGTGACTGTTGTGTGTTATCGCTTGTATGAATAACATGCGTTGGTGAATATGACATGTTAACGTATGTCAGATGATGTGTTAACACGGTTATAAATGGATGTTAATTATACGTATCAATTATAATTATCCATGGTATGTGAAATTCGCATGTAGTGCATCATACATGTAACATGAGAACCGTAGCGGGCATAATTGAATTGCATAAGGTACTTCAGAACATCGTATGACATGGGTGTGAGTGTGCATATTAGGATCGACCGGTTAGGTGTTCATGTAGTGTCATGGGTACATTTAGCTGCGGATCAACACTGCGCATGGTGTCGATTAGTGGGCTCAAGTTAGTGGGACAAAGTCCAAAATGAATCGCACCGGTTAAGGAAAATGGTAAAGGATAATTATGTGCCGTGCATCGCTGTTGGGATAGATCCTCTAGTGAGACCCATCAATTATGGTCGACATAGTCTCGTGAAAGGTCGCAAAGTGTCTCGGGTTTACGGGAGTCATCGGGTGCAACACCAGAAATCCATTACTCCACAAATGGCGCATGGTTGTAAATGAAATGTTAAAAGATTAATAAAAATTCGTTGTCATCGGAAAATGACAATAGCTTCACTTGGCATAGGTAGGTGTGAGGAGTCGGTGAGAGTGACTATGAATATGACATGATGACATTACATGCATGACATATGACATTCATGTAGACATTTTATCAGATGTGTGTTTGTTGTATGACTACTGCATGAGCACTTAGGTGGGGAGTAACCCTTTGGTAGAGATTATCACTATCGGGCTTTCACACTGCCGTGATCCCCTTTCGCACGTGGACAAGTAGCTGCAGACGTCCTTAGAGGCCGAGATTATGAAGCGGGCCGGATTGTGGCCTTGATTCATGTTTTGTGTATATATTAGAATGAACTAGTTTTATTATATGTTTTGTATTAAGAGTGATGTAATAACTCTTGAAACTATGGTAATATAGTTTATTATATTTTGATGAGTATGGTTGTATAATGCCCACGCGGCTATTTACTCATGTGTATGGGGCTCATGATATGAGACTCAATGTGCTCACAGTTGACTATGGTCAACTACACTCGCATGTAAAAGTGTGTAAGAATAGACATCAAACTCTCAGAAATATTACAAAATAAATGGTTGTTCGTGTTAAGAAAAATATACATAAATGGACCTCGATATATGAGACATGTGAGTGTGATATCGAAGCACCCGATATTCACAAGTTTCCGTGTCACAAGTTGTCAACTTTAATTCCTAATGTAAGTATCACATTTTTCAAGATGACCATCTCTGAAAGTGTTCATGCCCATCCGACTCAAATTTTTGAATAAGCGATCTGTAAAAGTGTAGCGGGTGTGTTCACCTCTTAAACTTAAAAACACTTCGAAAAGGTATATTTGGGGATAGATCTAGAAGAAGCCATTGTTGGACAGTTTCTGTATGAAAGCCTAAAAGAAAGTTGAGGAATGAGGATTAATCTCAGCGGGCTGAAATAAGGTGCATGCTGTAAAGAGCATCTTTTGAGGGTCCCAACAAATGCATAAGCATGTGACTCGCCAGTTCTCATCTAAGCATTCTATCATTTCTACACTAATGTACCGCAAATACCGCAAGTATATCTAGATATTTTGAAATTTCTCTATGAAATATCCATATAAAAAATATAGTTGTTTTGTTGAGGCAAACAAATATTTAAGTTAAATCAATATTTATTATTTATTTACAAAACAAAATTTTATTTAAAATAAAATGTTTATCTTTTTATGATATGTAACAAGAGTCACTTATCTTTTCAAAGCAGAAAAAGAAAAAAAAAACACAACAGTTATTCACCATGGCCAAAAAGTAATGGTGGGGGAGGTGGGTGGATGTAGCCCTGTGGGTTTGAAAATTCAATCATTGGAACAAAGTAGGGAACAAGATGGTACACACCCACCAACTTTTTAGGTAGGAAGCAAACAAGCCCACTTCAACTTGTAATTGGCTCTATATTATTTGAATGAAGATCAATCATGCAAAGGGGCAAGTGTTTATACCATATACATAGGGGATGTTACATATTGATACTGTAATTAAATATCGACTATATCTCTTTCCTTAAGCCATTATGAAATAATTTGACATAATTAAAATACAATAAAAGCTCCTTTGCTCAAACTGCATTTGATATTAATAGATAGATGAGGATAATATATCAATGTCCCAAAGTCATTCTTGAAAGTACTTAGTGAATAAATTCAAATAAATAAAATCAATCCATGCTTAAACACATAAAAATTAAAATCCACAATCCAAATGAAGAAACCTTTTCACGGAACTAGCATCCTTTTCAGCAGTGCATCGCTGCTGTGACCTCCATTTCAAGGCCCAAGGATTAGTCATCTCCCATCAGCATACTGCATGCATCTGTGCTGCAACTTCATTCCCGCCATGGTTAGTCATTATGCATGAGCATATATGATAATGATGATTGCCTAATACTTTTTGTCTTCAGAAATTACGTAAACTAAGAGCAAAATAATTATTAATTCATACTTATAAGATAATTATGTAATTTACCAACTGAGAAATGAAGTTCCGAATAGAGTTTTAATTTATTGAAACAATTTTTTTTTTTTTGTCAAAAATGAAGCTTTAAATAAACATTGTGTAGGCCCCCAAGTTTTGTTTTTGGGATGAGTTTTTTTTTCCTCTGTGGGATATTTGGAGTCCCACATTGGAAAGTGAGAGAAAGAGGGAGGTCCCCTTGCTTATAAAAAGGAGAGTCTCCGACCCATGAGGAAAATGTTTTGGAACAATGGGCCTCTAATTGGAGGCTCAAACTTGTCTATACTCAAAACTCTCATAGTTGAAAAGTTTTTATAATTTTGGCTTAGAAATCCCAATTTTGGGAGGCGATCCCAACTTTAGAGACGGTCTAGGCTTGGGAGGTGACTCGACCCAAGGAGCTACCCCTCTATCGGGTAAGTTCCCTCAGACTTTCTAGTTAGGAAATCTTTTTAATTTATTTATTTTTATTTTTGTATAGTTATTTTATTGTTTAATTAATTGTCTTGCACATCTATTTAATTTATTATTTTCTTTAATTAACCATTTAAATAGATTATTATTGTTTTATTTTCCTTTATGACATATTGTTGACTTTTTTTTATTTTATACTAGATTGATTGTTGATGTTTTTGTTTAATAATTTAATCTATTTTACTTAATTCATAAACCATCACCCACCCTTAATTTATTCAAATTCTCAAATTTCAAAATTTCTAATTTTCTAATTTCAATTTTTCAAGTTTCCAATTCTCAAATTACCCATCCTCAAATTAAAAATTCAAGTCTCTCAATTTCTAATTTCAACTTTTCAAGTTTTCAATTCCCAAATTATAAATTCTCAATTTCAAAATTCCAGTGCCTTAATTTCAAAATTCAAGTCCCTTGATTTCAAATTTCAATTTTTCAAGTGCCCTAATTTTAAAATTCAAGTCACCAAATTTCCAATTTAAATTTCCAAAATCCCAAATTTCAAAATTAAAAATTCTCAATTTCAAAATGCAAGTGTCTTAATTTAAAATTTCAAAGTCACCTAATTTCCGAATTCAAATTTTCAAGTTTCAAATTTCAAAATTACACCTCAATTTCAAAATTCAAATGTCATAATTTCAAAATTCAAAAATTTAAATTCCAAATTACAGTGCAAATTTCCAAATCTTAAATTTATAAAATTCAAGTTTTTTTTTTAATTTCAAAATTCACCAAAACTAATTCAAAGTTTAACTTTCATTATCAAAATCTCAATTTTCAAACTTCAATTTCTAATTTCCAATTTTCAAAATTTCAATTTTAAATCGGTTTTCAAAAATTCCAATTACATGTTTAATTATACAATCTCAATAAAATAAATCTTTGTGTAAAAGATAAATGGACTAACATTCAATGTATCATTTGATTAAATAATTTAACATCTAATATACGACCAAATTTCTAATTGATTATAAGTATTTTTTATTTTATTATTACACTAACATTGTTTCTAATTGATAGAGCTTCGTATATGCCACCCAGGTTGTAAAACCCGGGAAAAATTCAATTTTTCTGAAAATGGTAAAATGGTAATTTCGGTTGAAAATCGAAATTCTCTAGATCTCGGATGACTTAAATGGACTCCGCATCATAAATTGCCTCGCGAAATCTAGCGACTTAAAAGTTTCATTTAATTCTAAGACAAGCGGAATATTTTGATGATTTTTCTATACGATAGTTCGGTCATTGATTTAAAGAACGAGATTTAACGAAAAATCTCGAAAGTCTAGAAATGGTTTGAGCTAAGTTCATTTAAAATAAAGAACTGAAACAACAATTTTTTCGCCAGAAACTAGACCGAATTTGCGCAGAATACTTAGCCATGATCCAAATAATAATAATAATAATAATAATAATAAAGCCGATAAAAACCGAAAAAAAAAAAAAAGTCAAAAAGGGCGTGGGAGAGAATGAATGAGAGAGATTTATTTTTATTTTTTCTTCTCGCTTCTTCAAGATTTATTTGAAACGTGATCATAGATTTTCGTCAGCAGAAGGCAAATGATCCACGCAACGAGCGCCACGCGCTTACTCAAAATCTTAAGATTTCACAAACCCAGCAGCAAGTGAATTTTCCTACTTGGGTTCTTTCTAGCCTAAAGGTCATTTAATGACTTGGGATTTTCTTAGAAGTCGTGAGAGGCCATGAATATCAGTGCCAAAATTTTTAGAATGAGTGTAGGAATTTTTAGAATTTTTCCGACTGTTCTAACAAATCCGGCCGACTTTCGGGATTGTTTTCTGATAGTTCTAAGTTGAAATTTTGAGATCAAGCTGACAGTCTCGACAAAAGATTTTTGGAAACTATTTTCATAAATCGACTCCAGTCGGGGTTTGTTTTGATCTCGAGACCGATGTCTCTGCTTTGTGGTGTGTTTTGGTATCACAAAATTCTGATAAACCGCGGAAGGGACCGAGAGGTGCCCTGTTTGTATGGGTCCGAGATTTTGGGTCATTTTGTGTGTTATTGTTAGAAAATAACAACATTGCCATATGCCAGAAAACATTATGATACGCTATTTGACGATAACATGGATTGCATGGATATAAATTATATGTAAAAAAAAAAAATTATAATTGTCCATGGTGTATTAATGTTTCATGTAGCACTCATATATACACAAAACATGAAGGAAAATGTATTTCATATTAACATCACATTATGCCGAAGGTTGTGTGGTGGTGAGATTTAGTATTCACTAAGGTTGGTGAATGGGCTGGTGAGTTTAAAGCGGACAAAGTCCAAGGTTGAGACTCACTGATGTAAACGATCAAAATATAAATTACATGTTTCGGGGCGAGCAAGCTGGTAGATCCCCGTGGTGAAAGACCCAATGTTATTCACTGCTAGACATGAATCCTAGCATGTAAGTTCAAAATAATAGAAAGATCGTAGAAGGCCCTGCTGTGAAAACTCTCGAAATCATGGGCCCATAAAAGAAAAAGAAAATCATGAAATGATAAATTAAAATTCGAGGGTTGTCCAATGGTTTAAGTCATCAGTTAATACCAATACCGGCGTTTCCACACTGGGTAATTGCAGTGGAGCTTCAATGGGAGTCGCCAGAGCATGAGGGGTCGCATCTCATGCATGACGCTGAACATTTCATATAATGTTGCATAAAATGTGATTGATGTTTATGTACGCCATTGCATGTGCATTTTAGGTGGGAGTAACCCTTGTGCGAAAACTTACTCGCATCGCTTCACCCCGTTTAGGACCCTTTCTCAAAAAGCATAGGGTGTGTGGAGACAACGCTCTAACGAGGCCGTGATTGTGAAAAGGTTGACATGTATCTTGACAATACTTTTGTAAAAGTATTTTATGTAAAAATACTGTAATTAAAATCTTTCGACTATTGTATATATAGTCCGTATGTAATTATGGTAAGAGGACCGTGATCTGACTTCTACGGATCGGCCACACTATTAATTTTCATATTTCTTGCTTTAAAGAAATATGAATGAATGGGTCCTGGTAAAGGACGATTGAGGAAAATGGTTAAAACTATATTAGAATAAGCTAGTTTTAATATATGTTTTGTATAAGAGTGTTGAAATAAACTCTATGGGATTACCGCAGGCCAAGTTCTATGTCAGGGGTGTAGCTCCAACGTGCGAGACTCGCTTCAATTTTTGTGGAAATATTGATCCCGATAATTGGGACACAACCATGTGGTATCTGCAACCTCGAAATCCACAGAATCTGTACATTGACTAAGTTGTCAACAGGACCCCGACCTCGGGGTGTCACAGATGATATCACACAACTCTATAGTTAACGTGATTACCCAAGAGCTCTGGGCAGGGTAGCCACCGTGTCTTCTGATATTGGCTTCTCATAAACAGTATCAGGAATTAGTATACAAATACCTAGGATTAGTATGGTGTAGAACACCGCATTGTGTGCATTGATTGTTTTTGTGTTCTAACATGTTCCACTGAGATGTATTGTGTTTATGTGTTATATGAATTTCAAGGACTAAATTCTGTTAAGGGGGAAGAATAAACCCAGAAAAATTCAATTTTTCCTCGAAAAGGGTAAACCGTAATTTCCGGGTTTAAAATCCAGCAAATTCCTCTGATCTCTGATGACTTAAACGGATCAGTCAAGTAAATTCGCTCGCGAAATCTAGTGACCCAGAAAAGTTTCGTCGAATTCTGAGACAATCGGAATATTTTACAATTTTATGGGTGATGTCGCCATGATCTTCAGCACGAGATTTACGAAAATCTCAAAAAGTCAAGAATGGTTTGAGCTAAGTTCATTTAAAATAAAGTGAACCGAAAATAAATAAAAATTTGGGGCGTAAATGGACCTAATGGGCAATAAGAGCCATATCCAACACAATAATAATAAAATTAAAAATTTAAAAAAAAAAAAAAAAGGATAAAACGAAAACAAAAGAAAAGTCAAAAGGCAAGGGAGAGAACGAGAATGAGAGAGAGATATTTATTTTTATTTTTTTCTCTTCACTTCTCTTTAAGATTTCCATAAATCGGACTAAGGCCATTTTTGTTAGGCAAGAAGTTTATCCAGCAACGGCGCCACGACTTACCAAAATCTTAAGATTTCACAAACTCTAAGAGATAAGGAATTTTCCTACTTGCCCTTTCAGCCTAAAGGTCATTTAATGGCTTGGGACGATTAGATTCGTGAGAGCTCGAATTCTAATCCCAAATTTTTGGATCGAGCGTAGGAATTTTTAGAATTTTCGACTATTTCGATTAATTCCATTCGAATTCTCGACTGTTTTCGAACAATTTGGGTTGAAATTTCGAGATTGTTTTCGGACATTCCTCGAATCGTTCTAGCGCCGTGACCAGATCGAGGTTTATTTTATCCCGAGACCGATGTCTTCTGCTTCAGGCGTGTTTTGTATCACATAAATTCCAAGGATTTAATCGGAAGGGACCAAGAGGTGCCTTGTTTTATGTGGATCCGAGACTTGGGTCATTTTGTGTGTTATTGTTAGAAAAATAAATAACATGCTGTTGTGTGTAAAAATTATGTTAGTATATGCTATTTGATGTATTAACATGGACTGTATGGATGTAAATTATATGTAAAAAAAAAAAATTATAATTGTCCATGGTGTATTAATGTTTCATGTAGCACTCATATATACATGTAACATGAAGGAAAATGCATTGGCATCATGCATTTCATAAGCACGGTCACATCGCTGAGTCGGGTGTGGGTGCATGGTATTGAGTATTCACCGGTGTTACAGGAATGGGTCGCGAGCTCCGAAGTGACAAACACACAGACTCACTGACAAGCAGAATTGATCAAACCGATAAATTGCGATGTTTTGGAGGAGCAAGTCAGTAGATCCTCCTCCCCCTGTAGAAAGACCAAATGTTATTCACTGGGTCGACATGAACCTGATGTAAGTTCTCTAAAATGTGCTGGAAAGCAGCGTACACGCCCCGCTATGAAAACCCAAACTGTACCACAAAGAAAAGAAAATCAAAGGATAAATTAAAATTAGAGTGGTTGTCCACGGTTTAAGTCATTAAGTTAACACCATTTATTGGTTTCACACTTGGCAATTCAGAAAGGGGGGAGCCATTGACTCAAAGTTGTGAGCATGAGGGGTCACATCTCATGCATGACACGGAACATTTCATATAATGTTGCATAAATTGTATGAAAAGTGATTGATGTTTATGTACGCCATTGCATGTGCATTTTAGGTGGGGAGTAACCCTTGTAGGAAAACTTTCTACTAAGAATACTCACCCCTTGCTGTGGGACCCCTTTCAAGCAATAAGCACAGGGAGACGATGTCTCGACGATGCCGTGATTATGAAGAAGGTCAACATGTGGCCTTTGATGTCATTTTTGTAAAAGTATTTTTATGTAAAAAAAGTGAATTTAATAATTTTGGACTATTGTATAAATAGTCGTATGTAATTATGGTAAAGAGGTTTGATCTAATTCTTATGGATTGTCATTAATCTGCTAATTTTCATATTTTTCTTCAAATATGAATGAATGGGTCCCAAAGGACGTAATTGAGGTGGTGTGCCTGCAAACTATAATAGAACAAGCTAGTTTTAATATATGTTCTGTATAAGAGTGTTGAAATAAACTCTTATGGATTACTGCTTATACAAATGTATGTCATGAGTTCGAACAAAGGAGACTCGCTCTCGATTCTGCGGGAAATATGGATCCCAGAGCAGGACACAACCATGTGGTATCGGGTAACCCGAAATCCACAGGAATTCCACAGGTTGACGGGTTGCCAATGGGACCCCCGAATTTGGGATGTCACATAGGTACACATTTTTCTCATCTAACTTCGCTTATTTATTTATTTACTTATTTATCTATCTATTCATTTATATATTATCTAGTGTACTTGTCTTTGGTATCCATTGATCGATTAGCCAAAAGTCGTATTTTCCTTAGTTTGTTTAGTAGAGATCCACCCTACGGGCTTTATCAGATCTTCCTATAAGTAATCGAATTTCGATCTAGACTTAGGCGGTGTTTGTTTTTTTTACGCACGTCATCGTAACTTTTCGGTACTAATGTCAATAAGCACTTAATAAAGATTAAGTATTGTTGTTTGTTTTAACATTCTAAGAGTTAGTAGGGGATGGCAACGCAGACTATTTATTCAGCCTCATTCCCGCCGCCCTTAATGACACAGATGACCACTCTAATCGGCTTTACCTAGCTTGTGCTTATTTTCAAATCCGAGACTCGTTCGTATTGTTACTATCTATAAAACCCGAGAAAATTAGAAATTTTCAAAAATGATAAAATGTTAATAAAAACAATAAATTGTCATAAGGGTTCAGGGAAGCCTAGAAAATTATCTAGATCTCGGATAACGAAACGGACTGCGCCGTTAAATTCGTCTCACAAAATCTAGTGACCTTAAAAGTTTCACGACCTCAGATAAGCGAATTTTTTTTTTCGATTTTCTCTGAGCAGTCACACTTAATTCATGACTAGATTTTACTAAAATAGATTAAAGTTAGGAAATTGTTTGGGGTAAGTTCATTTAAAATAAAGTGAACTGAAAATAAATAAATTGTTTCGAGGCAGAAACATACCCGAATGAAGCAATATGAATCATGTATCCAAAATAAAAATAATAAGATCCGCCTCGATTATATGTTAAAAATAATTTTTTATTATTTTATTTATACTTAATATAAATAATTATTATTATTATAATGGTTTTTAATAAATAATTTATAAAATTCATAATATTTTTATTTTTATGAAAATATTAATTTCTTTAATATAATAAAAATTAAAAAGAAAATATAAAAAATTAAAATTAAAAATAAAAACAAAATAAAATGTAACTAGGGCTTAGTTTGAAATTTTCCTGATTCATTCCGCCTCATTTAATTTTCTTAAATGGCATGTTTGGGAATTGAGGCATTAAACTGAATGTGCCTGGATGGGACTCACTCGATCCCAACCTCCTGGCTGGTCATCCATAAGAACAGATATCGCTAGCTTCTTCTTCTTATCGGCAATGATTGAGTTTTTCTTATTTTTATGGAAAATGATTTTTTCTGAATAGAAAAAGCTAAATATTTTCACTTTTTCTATTCAAAACTTTTTGAAAAATTTCGCACAAGTCGATGAAAATTAAAATAACAACTTAATGCTAAAAGCTATTTAGCTTAGTGATTGCTCAAAACAAACGCTACCTTAGTTTTTCTCATACCTGTCTTTTCTTATCAGGAGTCATAGGGTTTTCCTATCTTATTTTGTTTTTCCTTTTAAAATAAAATAAAAATAAGTGATGACTCCATTTTCTAAAAATGGTTTTTTCAAATAAATATGAGTCTCACATTTTTAGTGAGAAACGCATTATAATTGATTTTAATACAATTTTGGGCTGCCAAATTAGTTGTGGTGATAATGTTGTCCTTTTTAAATTCGGTAAGTCATTTCAAAACTGAGGACAAGACGTCTAAATTTCATAAACTCTAGGATAATTAAAAATAAATAAATGAAAATAAAAGTATAAAATTGAAGAGGAAAAAAAAAAAATTGTTTAAAATGGAAGAGTAAAAAGAAATATCTTTTTGAAAGACTTTACCATATCAAAATTCAGCAAATCATTCCAAAAGTAAGGACGAGATGTCCAAATTTCATAAAATCTTGGATAATTAAAAACATATTAATTAAAATAAAATTAGAAAATGGAAAAGAAAAAGAAAAATATTTTCTAATGACTTTACATATCAAAATCCATGTTTTAACTCCATTTTCTTCCAAGCATCCAATCATTTAAAACTTATTTAGACATTTTAGTACCCTAATTCGAGTAAATATTTTAATCTTAAAAAAACCAGAGATGGATAAGGCATACCTTATATCATCAGGGATAATTGAAAACAAGAGATGTCTTATTATTCTTCTGTCAGTTTTCTCTGCACAAGAAGCTTTTCATTTTATTATAATGAATAAATAAAAGAAAAATTTTCATAAATTTAGTATATTGTAATGACTAAACAAGTAAATATAAATTTAAAATGAGAATTATTTACGTTAAACATAATTTTTAATCTGCCGTACGACCAAATTAAAAGAAGATAATAGATATAGAATGGGAAGTTACAAAAATAAAAATAAAATCATGAATTACAACAAACCTAGAAAAGTTTTTCACTTATTCAGTCACTAGGGAATAAAAAAGAAAGAAGACATACCTTACTGGGGTTAAGGAAATCCATGATCCCTTGGAAACTAAAGAATCTCTTCTTGTCCCATTGATGCTTTGTATCAGCAGAGCTTTCTCTAGATGGCTGAGGCCAATTGTTCTGATCTTGGGCATATATGAGATGTATCCTACAACTTTTCACTTTAAAGCATGCGTCGTAGCCACAACTAAAAGAGCCATTACCAATTTTAGTGTAGAAGTGGGCCTTAAAATTGTTCCACCTTCTACATCGATACTCACTTGGGATGGCGATCCGAGGAAAATACATTACTAGAATTGCTGGATCTTTTGTGCTACCATTGTCGTAGCATTTTCCGGAATATGATAAGCCTCTAATCCAATAGGTTTTACACGGAGTATGATGCCACCAATTACCATACCATTGTTTAGATTGATTGTCATGGGATATCAATTCCCATACTGGACAAGAAGCAACACCTACTGTCAAGCGTTCATGATCAACGGGAACATGATAGAAGAATAAAGCAAATCCCAAAAAGTTGTCATCTTCATACCAATTCATTGGGAGCTCTATTCTTATTTCACTACCCATCTTTACAGAATGCTGCAAATCAACCCAGTATTCCAGCATACTCTGTGGTCCATATGCAACTATCAGTTACTGGAAAAACTGCGTTCAGCAAAGCTCTGTCTTTTTCCTTTAAAAAAAAAAAAGAAAAAGTAATTATATTTCAGTTTTTGAAGCTGATACCTAAATTGGTGATTGAAGATTTTGAGCAAAGAAGACCAGAGACTGAGGAAGTTTCACTTCAGGGAATACAACCATGTGTTGATATCTACAGACTTGATGGAAGTTCTCCAATTTCTTTAAGCATCGGGCAATGATTCATCATAAGGGTCTGGAGCTTACAAAGTTGAATGATGCCACTAGGTATGCAACACATATGGTTTTCGCTGATATCTAAACGTTCCAACAAGGATAAGCACCAAAAATCACTGGGGATTTGTCCTTCCTTTAGATTAATGCAACCACCTAGATCCAGCACCTCTAGGCAACATTGCAGGCTTCTCAAATTATCGGGCAAGTACTGGAGCTTCAAACAGTGACGCACATGAAGTTCAGTAAGACATGTCAAATTACCAATGCTATCGGGAAGAGCCACAAGGTTCTCACAAATGAACAATTCCACGGATTTAAGACATCTCATATGTTCAATAGATGATGGCAGCTCTGTTATACCTGTTTCATGTAAGAAAAGGTGTTTCAATTGCTCCATATCCTCCTTGATCTCTGAAAAAGCCTCTAGATTTGAATAACCATTGAGAGAGAGACGTTCCAGGGATTTCAACCCACATATACTGTTTGGAAGACTTCTTAGGTTTCTACAGTCATTCATTTTTAAGCGATCAAGTCGTGTGAGATGACCGATTGAGTAAGGTAATCCTCTAATAGTTGTTCCATCTAGAAGAAGAGCCCATAGATTCCCCATATCTTTTGGATCTCAGGAATGTCCCAAATTTGAGCAAACTACTGAGAGAGAGAGTTTCAAGGGCATGCAAGCAATCTGCTGCTATTAAGGAGTTCCTTACATCTATGTAATTCCTCTAATTGAATCTCCTTCAAGAATTTCATATTCCCAGCTTGGATCTCTGGGAATTTCTTAAACTTATAGCAATGTGAGAGGTCTAGATTTTCAAGAGATTCCAACAATCCAATACTGCTTGGGAGTTCCTTAATACCACTCCCCCATAAATTAAGCACCTTTAAAAGCCTCATATTGGCAAATATATTTGAAAATTTCTCAAACTTTGAACATTCTTTTTTAAGAGAAAGTCTTCAAGAGAGGAGCAGACCCAATGCTATTTAAGTACCTTAATAGCAGCATTCATCTAAAAGAAGATTAACTAAGCATTTCATATTCCCTCTAATCTCCGGAAATTTCTCAAAATTTGAACACCCCCTTAAATTAAGCTCCCTCAAGAAATTCATATTCCCATTGATCTCAGGGAATTTCTCTAAGTTTGAACAATTTGAGAGATCAAGGACTTCAAGAGATGCTAAATACACAATGCTACTGAAATTTTCTATCACACTCCGCTTAAATAAAGCTCACAAATGTTCCATATTTTGGGGATCTCAAGAAACTTTTCAAGTTTGACAACCATTCAGATAAAGCACTTGATTCAAACTTTGCCACTGGGAAACTTCGGTTGTTCACATCCTCTTAAATCCAAGAAACCAACCTTTCGCATCACCAATAGATGAATCAGGGGTTCACGCAAATTTTTGCAGCCTTCAAGATTTAGTCTCTCCAAATTTGGCATGCTTGAGAATTTTGGAATTTTGACAAGCTGTTTTGATTTGCTTAGATCAATGGCCTTTAAGTTTCCAAGACACTATAACAAGACATTGTTTTATTAAAAAGTTTTCTTCGACTTGAAAATTATTATAAAGAAACAAAAATATTAGATACTGATCATACCTGACTGCCTTTCCAAAGTTGTTTTAAGTTGCTAGACTTCATATTGATTTCACAAGGTTCTCCGTAAAATTTTGAAGGAAAAGACTTCAAGGTGCATCGATCCCAATGAAGATACCTCAAATTATGAGGAAATTCAAAGTTTTTAAGAAGAAGCACTTTATACTTCTTTCTCATCAAATCTTCATGATCATTGTCGTAGATTTTAAGCAACCTAACTTTCTTCATCTTAACAAATACATTTGTAGTGAACTGTACTTCCTTTAATTCAAACAAGTACAAAGATATGGTTTGAATATTTTCCATCCCCTGTAAACAATAATGAAAGATAATGACACAACATAAGATGATAAAAATCCCTACTAAAAATATGCTAGCAATTAACCATTAAAAAGTGTTGTACAAATATTGAAATAATTACGTTTAGGCATTTAATTCATACCTCTTGTGTTGAAAATGCATCATAAATATCATCTACATCCCACAATCTACTCCATTTGCTTGGCTTTCTAGGATTCTTCACGAACAATTGTCCAACCCATTTGTTGTATCAAGTCATGCATTTGTATGACATTGTCTACAATAGTTACTATACATCTATCTTGGAGAACTTTTATGCCGCATGTTGCATACAAATTAAAGTATCTAATATTCTTAACACACTATCTTTACATCCCCGCTTGAAAATCATGCAATGTCCAAGAAACCTCCTTTTCATGTCGCTCGCTTCTCCATCAAAACTTATTCTAAGCACATCATTAATTTTTGGCATAAGGTGTTTTTTCAATTTATCCAGTGCGCTTTTCCATTCATCTATTGTCATGCCTAGAAGATAAGAACCTAGAACTTTAAGAGCCAAAGAAAGCCCTTGAGCATAATATACCATGTAATTTAAGAGGTGTATATAATCTTCTTGGGGAACACCTTCTTTAAAGGCATGCCGGTTGAAAAGTTGAAGAGCTTCCTCATCACGTAATTTTGTAACCTCATGTAATGCACTTACTCCATACTCATGCAACAAATGTTGGTTTCTAGTTGTAATGATTATTCTACTCGACCAAACCATGTAAGATTCCAACCAATGGCTCTAATTGCTTCAAATGATCCACATCATCACTGCAATAAGAATTTTTTTCACTTAAGTCCGCTCTTGTATCCTCATTGATTCTTCATCGAATACTAAACTCTACATCTTTCCCCTAATTATATCATGAAGTAGTTGTTGTTGTAGCTGGTTCGACAACCCTTTGTGGATTTTTCTTAACATTCAAGAAAGCTTGCACTCAATGAATTGACATTGGATCTCATTATTATAAACAATCTTGGCAATGGTAGTTTTACCGATTCCACCAATCCCATAAATCCCAACTACACGGATGTCATTCAAATGAGTACCCACAATGACTCGCCCATTTAGGTGGTAAAATCCATCCCAACCGGTTCATTTTGAATGTAACGCTTAGATTCAAATCTTTTAGAAATCTTGTTAAAAATTTCCTTAATATGCTCTGATTCATAATTCGCCATTATAAAATAATATAATTTAACAATTCATGAATTATAATGAAGAAATATTTGGTTAAAAGACATCAATACCCTTAAATTTTTGTGAATCTAACCCTCTCATACTTTTTCTTGAAAATAACTTATTTTAGATAAAAATGTCATTTTCTATCACATATATTTACATTGTGTTATTTTTGTATGAAAACAAGAAAATCATTTTTTTTTTTTCAAAATCAGTTTAAAAATTGAAGAAGGGTCTGATTCCAAAATTTGGGTTTTCAAATCAAATCACCCTATAATGAATTGGAAAACATAACAGATATGAAGTAAATCTCAATATGACAAAAGTAAGGGCATTAAAATGAAACAAAACATATTGAGCATAAAAAAAAATATTGATAGTTTTTGCATATCAAAATGAACTTCCCCATTGAAAAAACAAATTTAAGAAACTCTCGTTTTGGCTTAATAAATTGTCAAGAAAAATATTTTTTCCATCTTTAAAATAAAGTATCTCGCATTTTTTTAAGGTATCCAAATATAATATAATAATATTTTTTTTTTCTATAAAGCCGGTTTATGACAAATAAATACTTATTAGTTGAACAATAAGGGAAGTCGGTTACCCACATTCACATGGAAATCCACTTTAGATTGCTCCTCGTTTCAAATTAAAACTAACTCCTCCACTCTCTCATATTTTCTCACCTACATTTCCTTCATGAATAGAAAATGTTCCTGGCTCCCTCGTTTGCTTCCGCACACAGAAGGATCCGCATGGTAGAAAATCGGAAACACTATTTGATCCATTTCTTGCCTGCACTCCATGATCTTCGCTAGCTCATCCAAACACCACTTGGAATGGGCATAGGTTTTCGAGAACACAATTATTGAAATTCTTGATTCTTCAATAGTTTTCAAGAGTTCCGATTTGATCTCCTCTCCCCTTTCAAGTTGATCATCTCTGAGTGTTGATTTCCATCCGATCCAAAGTTTCAACAAGCGATCCAGAAATGCGTAGGTTTCACTCCTAAAACTCAAAAACACTTCAAAGGTATATTTGCGGATCGAGGTTGAAGAAGAGGAAGCCATTGTTTCTGTATGAAAGGAAAGAGAGTTGAGGAATGAAGATTAACTTGTTGAGGCAAACAAATATTAAAACTAAAATAATATGTATTATTTATTCACATGACAAAATTTTATTTAAAATAAAATGTTTATCCGAGAGTCATTTATTCATCATGACCAAAAAGAGTAATGATGTGGAGGTGAAAAAAAAAATCCTAAAGTGGAATAAATTAAGTTTTAGAAAATTTGAATTTATATTGAAAGTGATTTTTTAAGAGAATTTTTAGTAATTTTGAATTTTGAAATTATACTAAAATGCCTTTAAAAATATCTTTAATCTTCATTCCATGCAAGAAAAGCCCATAAAAAACTATATTAAAATTAAAAAATTATTTTTCAAAACATACTTTTTCTTATATTTATTTCTAATTTTTAGTATTATTTTTTCTAAAACTAATCAAAGTTTTTAGATTAAATACACAAGAATAATACATAGATGGATTTTTGTTATTGTTACACCAACACGTAATAAAACCACATAACCCTAGAATCATGCATACTAACTCAAAGATCAAATAAGCCAATATTGTAGAAGACATACTCAATCCATCGTAATTAGACAATGCAAGAATGTAAGCTCTCTCTCAAGTATGGAGGCTGGGAGCTGTTTTCTGGATTGTAAAACCTACAATGATAATGCCTTCAATGGGGTCACAGATAACGGCATCGTAGGTTTTAAACCCAGGGACCCCCGCTCAAATTATTTAATTGCCCCTTAATGTCATTAACCCATCAAAACAACATTAAGGGCAAAACAGGGAAACCACACATTAATTCCATATTTTATAATTAATGAAATAATTATATAATTATTTCCGTAACCCCATCCAACTGGGAATAGATCACTAACTTTATTGGGTTACTGAATAGACAGCACAATCATGTCCAAAATTTAACACTTGTCAGCCCAATAAAAGGAAATCTAACAATCTCCCACTTGGGCTACAAGTGTTACCGAATATGTACATGATTGAATACTAAAGTTGCGCGCAAATATACACTGTCCAATCACAGAAATACTTTAAACAATCTGGTCCATTAATTGTACTAGAATGGGATCAAAGCGGGCCTTATTACATTCATGCGTAACGAGACCTATCTTTGTCAACAAACAAAGATAATCAATGATATAGATCAAATATAGTGTGTGGCTCGAGATTACATAAAATGTGATCTATATGCCTATCTCCAAAAGGTCCCTTTATGACTCAAATGAGTCTAGCATCATATTTTCAAATATCACATGCTAAAACAAAGAGAGAAAATCATGACATCACAACAGAGTAGTCGGAAACATAACATAAATGCATTAAATAATCATAGCATGTACGTACATATAAAATGAAATAACTTTAGCGTGTCAATCACATAATTACACATAAAATCAAATGAACTCCCACTATCTTCCTATATCGTCTAGACTAAGTACACCCATCTGAGCAACATGCTCATGAAACACCTTAGGTGGCAAGCCTTTGGTGAGTGGGTCTGCAATCATGGAGTTCGTACTAATATGCTCAATTAACACTTGTCCACTCTGAACTCTTTCTTTGCAAACTTAAACTTAATGTCACGTGTGCTTTGATTTTGATGAACTCTGTTGTTTTTAGAATATAACTGGCAGCTTTATTATCACAATTAACTTAAGCGCTTGTTAATGCCTTCAATAATTCAGTTCTGATAAAGTTTCGCAACCATATTCCTTGATTAGATGCCTCGCGTGCTATAAATTCAAATTCTATGGTTGAAAAGGCTACTAGTGTCCTGGCTTGACACTTTTCCATGAAATAGCCCCCTCCCGCAACACGGCAGATGATGTAGCCCGAGGTCGACATTTCCTCGCTATCTTGACATCTGCAAAGTCCGCATCCAGCACCAATAATCTCCAGATGATCGATCGCCATATGTGATGCACGATCCTTGTCTCGAAGATACCTCATCACTGCTTAGGTCGTCTGCGGATCCACACTGTGATTACCAGATATTCCGCCTTAACATTCCCACGCCAATGTACGCTATATCCGACGCGCACACACTGCGTATACACGCAAGGACTCCCACAAATCTAATACAAGTAGTTCTCCATTTCTTTCTCTCAAGCCCAATTTAAAGATCACCTAAGCTGAATTTATCACCTTGCCGTGTATCACCTAGTGCACAATTCCGCATATTAAACCTTCTGCCAATCTTATCGTTATAGGCCTTTGAGAGAAGCCAAGTATGCATTCAACATCCCTATGGATTTGTATTCTACATATGATGCATCACTGGGTCTTTCTATTTCAAAATGACTGATAAGAACCTTTTGGTGTCATGCAATAGACTCCATCATTGCTTGTTAGCGCATCGTCACCACATGAGCAACCAATATAACAACTTGCTCCCACTCAACTTAAGATATATGCAATCGATCAACGTGGTGTTCTCCTTGAAACCATATGAAGAAATCACCTTATCAAATTTCCTGTACCATTGACGGGATGCCTACTTTAAACCATAAATGGACTTCTTGAGTCTTACATACTAGTGCTTTAGGTTTTAACTCAAAAGTTCTCGTTATACTATGTATATAGTTTCACAATAAGTTCCCTACTGAAAGTTTGCCTGACATCCATTTGGTGCAAATTTCTGTATCATAATGAGCTACAAGTGCCATTATAATTAACAGAGTCTTTCACGAAACCGGCGTAAAAGGTCTCCTTATAATCTATGCCTTTCTGGGTAAAGCCCTTAGCGATCAGCGCGGCCTTATATCTTCTCTCGACATTGCCTTTTGAATCCCGTTTGGTTTTGAATATCCATTTACAACCAATTGGTTTTATACCTTTAGGCAATTCAACGAGATCCCAAATGCCATTATCTTTCATGGACTTCATTTCCTCTGTGATAGCCAATCCACTTTTCGAATTGGCATTGTTTGGCTTGATTGACGACGTAGGATCGCCCTCCAACTCAGATCAAACTCATGCTCCCAAGTTACTACATAGTCATCCGAAATTGCTTTCTCCTTTCTCTAGTGGACCGCCTTAATGACACTTCAGGTTGAGGCTATTGAGGTTCTTCCACTATTTCTTGATGTGGTTCCTCAAATCTAGTGGGTGGAGCCTCCAATTGTATTGGAAGTGGCACAGGAATGTCATCATTTGCCACAACACTTGGCACAATAATAGGCTGGCACCGATTGTCACCAATAGCTTCATGCCAGGTTATGGCTTGGAGCATTTACATACTCCTCCTCAAAAATGACCTCCTTAACTTGAGTGCTCCCACTATCCTCAATAAACTTGGCATTACCCGTCTCAAAGAAGGACCTGCTTGAAGGGTCATAAAACTTATACTCGTCCATAACTCATATGGGGTTTTGTTAACTGCTTTACTGGGAACTCTATTGAGTATATAAACTGCGGTCTTTAATGCTTCACCCCATATCACCAGTAGAGAAGAATGACTAATCATACTTCTTACCATGTCTTTAAGGGTTCTATTCTCTCGGGCCTACACCATTTTGACTCCTGAGTTCCGTGCATGGTGTATCGAGGTATAATACCGCATTCATAGCGTATTTGGCAAAAGGCCCCGTCGTTGTTCACCGATCCACTATATCACTCGTAATATTCCCTCCATGGTCAGATTTGACGCCTTTCTTTAATTTTCTTGCCTAGCTGATTTCAACCTCTGGGCTTGAAAATTTTGAAATCAATTTCTAAGGCTTATGCCTTTCATGTATTAGGTACAAATAACCATACCGTGAGTAATCGTCTCATAAATGTGATAAAGTATGTGTGCCCATTCCAAAGCCGAGGGTCGGTCCACATATATCCGTATGTATCAAACTCCAAGACGCTACACCGATTTGCACCTCGTCTTTCTTTGTTAGTCATTTTCCTTTAATGCAATCTACACAAAATGTCAAAATCGACATGTCAAGTGGAATCTGAGAATTCCTTTGAGTTATTAGCCTTTCAATTCGTTGTTTGGAAATATGTCCCATACGCTTTATGCCATAACATCGAGGATTTCATTATTTAATTTATGCTTTCTGATCCAATAATGGTTGCATTCATTATTGAATTTGTATTTGACTTTGCATATTTTAATTTATTTAGCTTATCAATTAGACTACCAGCCCAATAACTTTAGAATTTTGGAAGACTAAATGTTTCATCTAAATGAATTAAAGATAACTGTGATTTGTTCAAAAATGAAACAGAAATCAAATTCCGTCTAAATGACGGTATAATAAATGTGTTTTCCAAAATTAAAATAAAACCAGAGTCTAACATAAGCTGAAATGTCCTAATAGCTTGTACTTGAGCTTTCTTGCCATTTCCCCAGATAGATGATTCTTTCACTATCAATCAAGGGGCCGCTTCGGGAAATGCAAGCCCGTATAGTGATGATTTTATGCGAGTAGGTGGTTCTCAGATTCATCCACCAAGGTCACTCGTACCAAAGCCAAATTAACTTCCCAAACTAACAAAAGCTATAGTTTTGGTGAATAAGCACCATATCTACAGTAAATACAGATATAGTACATAATCAAATAAACACAAAAATGCTCATAATAATACTAATACATATATTAAAGCACAAAATATATATACACATGGGCCCCTTTAATAAGATACTCAAACACAACATTGCATGGGTCTGGATTTAAAAAACAATTTGAAAAAACGGTAATTTCACCATGACTAAATGTAGACAATATTATAACTACTAAACATTATTCCTTTCTTTGAATCGACATAATGTTTCTCGCATGTTTAAAAAACTTTATTTGTCTCACATTTAGACTATTATTTACTCCTACATCCGGCATAAAATAATCATCCTTTGGGTCACTACTTTAGTATAGATATAGGAAAATCTTATTGTTATAAACAATTTAATTAAATTAACAGAGGTTACTTTGGTAAATATATTAATTTAAAAAATTAATTCTAAAATAAATAAACATATTCATACTTCATCATAATTTGAATTAGACGTTATGGAAATAATGATAATTCAATTAGACGTTATGAAAATAATAATGGTAATTCAATTTGTATCGTTATGAAAATAATAATGGTAATTCAATTAGTACCACTAATTACTAATGAAAAGACGTTATGAAAATAATAATAATGATAATCATGACGTCAAGACTGCGACCCCAACGACATAACGCTTCGCCAATCGTCTTCAACCCGCGACGCTGATCAAGCGATAAGCCAATCTCACCGCCGATAACTTTCGCCGTCCGGCCATCCGCTTTCGCTGATCTGCCGGGCTTTTTTCGTCTTTATTGGGAACAAACTGCGCCAATTTTGCGTAAAAAATTTCCAATTCGCCATTCATGGGTTTAATTCCTAATATACCGGGATGAACTACAATCATGCAAATCTCACTCAAAGCAACCCAAAAACACATTATGTGTCAAACCCATACATCGATTTCGAATCAAAAACAAAATTATTGAATTTTTTGTATAAATCGGGTTCCCAAAATATATATATTTCAAAACTGGGTATGATCAAATTAGCACCAAAATACTAACTTATTAATCAAATGATCGCATGATCCAGCCCGATACCACTTGTTGGGGATTAAATACACAAGAATAAACACATAGATGTGATTTTGTTGTTGTTACACCAAATACGTAATAAACCACATAACCCTAGAATCATGCATACTAATCACAAAAGATCAAATAACAATATTGTAAGACATACCCCGAATCCATCATCAAGTAATTAGACAATGCAAGAATAAATGTGCCTCTCAAGTATGGCGCTAAAAATCATTTTCTGATCAGAAACCTAAGAACGACACGCTCTCTCTCACCCGTGCATTGGAGATAACGTGCGGTCAGAGTTTTAAACCCAAGGACCCCGCCAAATTACTTAATTGCCCCTTAATGTCATTGACCCATCAAAACAACATTAAGGCAAAACAAAGTAAAACCACACACATTAATTCCATATTTTATAATTAATGAAATAATTATATAATTATTTCGAACCCTAATTCAACCTTAATGTATCACTAACTTTATCAAGCATCGAATCAGACAAAGACAATAACGCCCAAAATTTAACACTTGTCAGCCCAATAAAAGGAAATCTAACAGGTGTGTCTTCACAAAATTCAAAAGCAACTAGTCTCCAGACATTTTTCTGGCATATATATAAAAACAAGGAAGTTTCCTAGCATTTTTCTTTTGCTCACAATTGTCAAAAAGGGAGCAGTAAGCACATGGGTGACTTTTAAAAGAATACAGGAAGGAAGGGCCCACCCATCCATCACAGATATTTGAAATCAACTTTGTTTGCTTGCAATTGCAATTTCAAATCAAAGAACATGGGTGGCTTTTTCGTGGGAGTCATAATGGGACAATTTAGTAACTAAATATTTAGCACATGGGTGATCCCCTTTTTACTTTCTCCTTTGTGCAATTTTTTTTTTCTTTTACGGGCCTATATGAAAAATTATTTGAGTTATGTACTTTAAAGGTATCTTTTTTATTCTAAAGTTTTATGATTAAGATAAAAAGATATCTTTAGTGTCTGTTTGGTTCATCTTATGGTTAGTAATTAATGTTATTAATATATCTATATTAAACCAAACCCTAAGCTACTTTTGGTGAGAAATGATCATTTAATACGATATCAAAGTTCTACCATACGGCAGACGCCTGGGTTCTCGCCTTTATAATTTATTCCTTATTTACTGAATTAAAGTCTATTACAATTTATTTTCTATTTATTGATTTGAAAGTTCATGATAAATTTATTCGGAAGCCATTAACTCTCCAAGTAATAAAAATGTGGCAGAGAGTCAGGGCCATTTAATCGTAGTTGATAGTTGGTCCGGTAGTCGATAACTGTAGCTAATTATAAATTAATATTTGGTAAAATAATTGATTGAAGGTTACTTTACCTATATAGACATGATATGAAGATGTAAAAATAATACATGTATATGTAGAAAAAAGAGACCAAAAATATAAAAAATAATATGACATCATAACATTTGTTGAACCATAAATGTCTGCTTTCCAACATTTAGTATATTTTTTGTGTCTCACATTTGATGGAATTTTGAAACCTTAAATTATAACTAAAAGTGTATTTTGAATAAACACATTCTAAAGTTTCATAAATTATGATTTTTTTTTCATAAATTATGAATTTAAAATGAAAGTGTTTTTTAAATAAACATTTTTTAAAGTTTCAGAAATTTTGAATTTAGAACAGTGTTTTTTTTATATGAATTTTAAGTAATTTTGAAATTTTTAAATTTATATTAAAAGTATTTTTGAAGAGATACCTTTATTTTTTAAAATCTTGATTCTATATCGAAAGCCTATATGAAAAAAACTACACTAAAATTAAAATTATTTTTGAAATCATGTTTTTTCTTAGATTTATTTTAATTTTCATATTATTTTTGTAAAACTCGTTGGAGGTGAGTGGGTCTTAAAAGGACTCACCCCAACACAAAATTCAAAAGCAACTAGGTCTCCCAGCATTTTCCTGACATATAAAAAAAAAAAAGAAGTTTCCTAGCATTTTCCTTTTGCTCACAATTGTCAAAAAGGGAGCAGTAAGCACATGGGTGGACCCATCAACCACAGATATTTCAAATCACCTTTGTTTCCAGGTTTCAGATTCGAGTAATAGTGGTCATTTGTAACTAAACTATTTAGTTTAAAAAAAAAAAACTTCATCTTTTTTCCTCTTCATTCATTTTCATCACTTAATATGGTTTCATTTATTTGACCAACATAGCTGATCCCTTTTTTACTTTTTCCTTTGTGCAATATTTTTTTTCTTTTACGGGCCTACATGAAAAATTATTTGAGTTATGCCCAATTGTTAGTAGCTATAAAGATCCCATTATATAGGGATTTTAGTTATTTATAAGTTCATTCACATGAGTGAACTTGTTCATTCACGTGCTCCATAACAATTTGTTATTTATTCACATGACAAAATTATATTTAAAATAAAATTATCCTTTTTTTATATGTAACAAGAGTCATCTATTCACCTGACCCAAAAAGTAAGGATGGGGAGGTGGGAGCTTTTCCGACATTTAGTAAAAAATAAAAAATTCCTAAAATGCAATATGTTATGTTGAGAAACATTTCTAAATTTAGTGTATTTTTTATCACGTGGAAATTGTCTTCTCAAAAGACATTTTATGAAAACCTTAAATTTTACTGGAGTTAAACATTTTCTAAAAATTTTATAAATTAAATTTTAAACTGAAAGATTTTCAGTGCACACTTTCTAAATTAAGTTTTAAAATTTTAGAATTTGGGACAAAATGTTTTTCAAGAATTTTCAAGTAATTTTGAATTTTGAGCTTATACTCAAAATATGTTTTAAAGAGACATTTTTTTTTAATCTTCATTCTATGTAAAAAGCCCATATAAAAAAACTACATTAAAATTGGAATTATTTTTCAAAACATTTTTTTCTTAAATTTATTTTTAATTTTTTGTATTATTTTTCTAAAATTCTGCATCTTAAAAAGACTCACCCACCACAAAATTCGAAGGCAACTAGGTCCCCTATCATTTTCCTGGCATATATTAAAAAGTAAGTTTCCTAATTAACATTTTCCTTTAGCTCACAATGGTAAAAAAATGGAGCAATAAGCACATGGGTGGATTTTAAAAGAATACAGGGAAGGAAGGACCCATCCACCACAGATATCTCAAATTACCTTTGTTTCCTAGCAGTTGCATTCATTTTTCTTGTACAGTTTACTTCGATCGTTTTCATCACTCATTATGGGTTCATTTGACCAACATAGGTGAACCCTTTTTTAATTTTTCCTTTGTGCAATCTTTTTTTTTCTTTTACGGGGCTACATAAAAAATTATTTGAGTTATGTCATTTATAGGTATCCTTTTTATTTTAAAGTTTTATTTTTAAGATAAAAAGATATTTTTAGTGCCTGTTTGGTTCAGTTAGTAAATGTCAAAGGCATGATATTCATATTAAACTCAAATCCTAAAAATTGTGTAAAACCTGAGAAAAATCGATTTTGCTTGAAAAATGGCAAAACAGTAAATCGCCACTACAATACAGGTTGAAAACCTAGAAATTTTCTATATCTCGGATAATGAAACGAACAACAACACCTTTGGATTCGTCTCGTAATATCTAGTTACCAAGACAAATTTCGTTAAATTCCGGGAATGTTAAATATTTCACAAATTTTGAGGCAAAAAGGAACCCAAATGGGTGGGTGACACATGGCATGATGCATGCATGCCAAGTAGATTTGTCCAGTCTATAAAAACAGACCGGTGGAGGAAAAGAGAGGAAAGAAAAGAAAATGAGAAGAAAGGGAGAGAGAAAGAAAGGAAGGAAGGAAGATCTGACAGCTTCTTCCACTGAATTCCGACATTCCGACGGTCGGAGTTCGTAAGGCCCAAAGTTAAAGTTAGCTACGCTCCAAGAGGTAGGTATTTTTTTCCTACTCTGGTTAATTTCTACTTAAGTTCCATGTAGGGTCGTAGACTGGAGTTCCACCAAGGTCGCTTGGCCATAAGGAGAGCGCTGTCGTGTGGTACCTGCTTTCACCCTGTGGTATTATGGTGTGGTGGACCGATTAGCCATGTAGAGCCGTGTGGTCAGAGTCACCACGGGTCGCCTAACAATGTGGGGTCGTCACGTGTGGTTCGTTTCACATGTGGGCCGGTCAGCCGTGGGCCATCCGCCGCGAGGGTCGTGTGACTCAAGTTCCCATCCAAAGGTCGCCTACCGTGTGGACCTATTGGTCTCTGTGGACCGATTGGCGTGTGGTGCCGTCCGCCTCAGGGCGCCCATCCGGTCGCGGTGTCGTCTAGCCGTGTGGGGTCATGCTTTGGTCTTATGTGAGCTGCAGATTGTGGTTTCACCTCAAAGGGGCCTAGTAGTGTGGACCGCTAGCGTGGTCAGGTAGGGACTGCTTAGCCTTGTGGCCATGTGGTATGTTTCCACCTCAGAATGTTAGCCATGTGGGACTGCTGGTTATTCGGTCTTCCATTAGATGAGCGCCAAACTATTGTACCATGGAGAAGCGATCAATTAGTCGGGTCGTCTGATCGATGCAGACGCTACCATCGTACGCCTAGGAAGTGGCCGATCGACGTCAAACAATGATCGACAGACAACGGCTCGACCGTCAGTCAACCTGACCCGTTGAGCAAAGGTCCTTCGAGACCTGTTTCATGGCTGGTTCAAAGCCCGGTTTGTGTAACTGTTTAAGGTCGATTTCATGGCCTAGTTGCGTTGGGATTATGTGTGCCTTATACATTATAAGTGGATTGATAGCACATCCCTCAAGTTATGGATGACATGTCACGGCAATATGTATGCCTACACATATATTTGAGATTAAAGTGTTTGGTGCATATATTGCGTGGTGATTGAGTGAATGTTGTTCAGGTATGAACAAGGCTACCAGATGTGTTGTCAGAGGCTAAGCCAGGGATATGTCAGGTCACCACTAGCCTTAGAGGTTAATGTATGTTGCTACTCGAGTGGTAGTGACTTGTGATGTCAATGTATATGTATCGATATAAGGCATGAAATGTATGGTGTATTGGAATTTGTATGCTTTGATATGAATGTCCAAATGTCAGATGGATAATTATGCATGAGTAGGCATGCACATAGCTCCTCTACGTATATGTAGCATGGTATGAATAGGCAAATTAAGATGATTGTATCAGATTATGCACTAAGACATCGCATGGCATGGGTGTGAGTGCAAGGTAAAAATTGACACTGTGTTTGTGTTCAAAGGATGTCATATGCATATGGTTAATCGACATCAGGTTTCCGTGTTTAATGGGATGTCATGGGGGATGGTTGATCGACACTATGTCTAAAAGGTTCATGGTGGACTGAATGGTGGGATAACTGTAGAAAATGAGTCACATGGTTTTGAAAATAAAAAATATGTACTAAAATAACATAGGCTGATACCACCCCCCCCCTCCCCGAAGGTGAAAGAACTGATCGCGGCCGACAGACTCGGGAGGAGCACCAGAAAATGTTGAAATGCGCAGGCATCCCCGCGTGTAAACCCGAAATCAGGGTCTACAAATGCATAAACACACTAACTCGGGAAATGCAAGTTGATATTAGGAACCACGGGCAATTTGATTTGATCCATAAAACAAAAGCTTGGTTTTGAAAAAGTGGTCATGATGAACATAATGGCATGGCAATGTATGCAACACTTTTTACAAGCTGTTCACGAGGGGAGTCGGTGAGGACTCGAGACATGGGATAGGGTGAGTCACATTCTCATCCATGACATGTAGATATTTGAGTAGGAACATGCATGTTTTTACTTGAATGTGTGGTGTGCCATTGCATGTGCACTTAGGTGGGGAGTAGCCTCAGAGGAATTATTCTTCCATTGGCTTTCCTCACTCTGTCGTGGGACCCCCTTTAAAGTGTGGAGGCATGAGACGGCGCTCGACGAACCGTGATTAAGAAGGAGACCAACATGTTGCCTTAAGAAACTTTTGTAAAACGTGTTTTGTATAAAAGAATTGCAATTAAATTCTTCTGGACTATTGTATAAATAGTCAGCATGTAATAATAGTAAAGAGGCCATGATCGGACTCTACGAATCGTATCAAGGTCTTATTTTTATATTTAGATTTAAATATGAATTGAATGGTCCCATGAAGGGACTTATCGAGGGTGTCAAGTAACCTGTCCATGTGTAGTCAATCGGGTTCTAAGGCTTAAGACTTAGGTAAATGACCTAAGATAGAAATTCGCAGTTGATGGGTTGTCACGGAATCAGAAATTAGTGGTGTCACAACTTAAGTTCTTTGCAGCTCTAAGAATTTAATACAGATCGTGAGCTAGCTTGACAAGAGGTCTTGGGTTCGAGCCCACTTCTTTGTAATTTATTCCTCATTTGTTGATTTGAAAGTCCATAAAGACTCTATTTGGTTTGTTTAACTCTCCATGCGAGGGAGGGTGTCAAAGACATGATATTCATATTAAACCTAAATCTTAAAAACTTGAGCTTTTAGGAAAATTGGTCATTTAATAGTAGCTAATAATCGATAGTTAGTGCTGGTAGCTGATAGTTGCACTATTAGGAAGAAAGCCTTTAGCCGCGGCCACCAACCCCAGCTAAAAGTAGTATATAATACAGCTATAAAATATAGTTTCGGATGAAGACAATTGCGACATGTCATGGCTATAGGTGGTGTGGAGAAATCCTATAGACAGGACCACTTCATAAACTGTGGCTATAAGCTCTTCCATTGTTCAATAATTTGGCATAGTTTATAGTCGCGGTTTGTGGTTGACCCCAACCATAGGGATGGTTTATAGACGTGGTTTGCGATTAACCCCGACCATAGGGATGGCTTTGGCAGCCGTGGTTTCGTCGACCCCAGCCATGTGGTGGTTTTTAGTTAAGTGTCATGGGAGCTGGATCTCGCTATAAAGTGGTTTATAGCCAATGATTTCCAGATCGACCTCACCATAGGGATGGCTTATAGCTGCACTTATGATTGACCCCAAACCATAGGGATGACGAGAGCCACGTATTTATGGTTGACCCTTATAGCCACGATTGTGGTTAACCCCACCATAAAGGATGATCGTCAGGAAACGCAACTACCGTGCCTATGGAAAACAAAGGTTGTCATGATTTTGTCTAAACATTCAAAACAAGTTTACAATAAGTTATGTGGTATTCAAAACTCCCATGTTTATAGTTAATTTATCAAACATGCTTCAAGGTCATTGATACTAAGACAAATTCTGGGTGAACTACATAATGTATGTTTAGGTTAGTGGAATGCTATGGCGGTGAGATAATCGATAATGATTATTTAATGTAATCTTGAAACCTCAGATTCTAGAAAGAGAGACTCCAATCATAAGTAGCCATTATATACAATATCCCAATTACACGGAAAAAATATGATTGGAAGCTGAAATGGTAATTATAGAATAGATGAAGCAATATTCTGCTTCCTTTTTTATCATTGTCTAATGTCTATCTTCCTTTCATCAAGTGTCAATGCTGCTAGCTGCATCGGTTATGAAATCCAAACAAAATCCTAGTTAGAGCCCTCTCAATCCCTGAAACAAGTAACCATGTGCTTGTTAGCAACATTTACTCATGGACACAAGATATGCAACACAAAAATGCCAAGAGAAAAGAAGAAATAATATTCTGAGAATGATAAATGGATGTACTTTTTCTCCTTTTGCAATAGCCATAATCTATAGAATAGAGAAATCTTTGTTTCTATCCAAGATATCTTAGGCTATGCAAAATATAGAAACGACATTAAAAGGAAGAATGGTAATATATATATATATATATATATATATATATATATATATATATATATATATATATATATATATCAGGAAAAAACCAAAACAAAAGAGTACCTCCTCTCTCTAGCTACTAGAGATTTAGATAATTTTAATCTCAACATTCACTTTTTTCTGTTTTGGCATTCATTCATTACATGAGAAACATCAAAAGAAATTTGACGGTTATTAACATGATGTGGTGCTACAGGAGAAACAAAATGGATCAGTAAGGACAAATGTCTTTGCCTATTAGTTTGTTCCTCTGACAAACAAAATAGAACATACCATAGCAACCCAAAGAGCCCATGATTTCTATCTTGGTTGGTGAGTTATGAACCTATAATAGATGAACTAGTATCTAAATATCTTAAATACTTCTACCTTTTATATTAAATACACCAGGCAGTGTATGATCCTCTGTACCTGTCAGCAAACTAAAACATCTGTACCCTAGAAAGACCATATATTAAAAAAATTAAAAAAAATAAATAAATCTCTGGATAATGGGATTGAAAATAAATCAGATTCAGGGAGTAGATAGAACCCACTGTATTAGCCTCCGATGAGAAGCTTGGAATAAGTGGGGTTTCTTCTTCTAAAGACAATGTAAGTAGCAAAGATGTCTGTTTCCACCCCATGGGATCTCCTCAGGGTTCCTGTACACCAAGAGAGAAATTATTCAAGGTGTACATGACTAAGATAAAATGAGTGTGTTTAACATCATCCAAATCATTTTTCAAGCATTACTTAAAAAAAATAAAAATAAGAAATAAAGAATGATTGTAGCTATGCGGCTCAAGAATGATTGTCACCCACATTGAAAGAAAACATAGCATAATTCAAAAAGGAGAAAAAGTAACAACCCCCTCCCCCTATTCAACCTTTAGTTTTTGTCACATAAACTTAAATCAGCTTTTTCCAGCCAAACAAACAAACAAACCAGAAGTTGTCAGTTGTAGAAACACAAATATGATGAGTTGATAGAGAGGGGACTTTTTTTCCTCAAGCAACCATATGATTCAATTGATCGGCCCTAAATCAGCTGACAAAGAACTCCACAACCCTCGAACTGCAAAACAAAAAAGAGACAAATACATAATCCTGCATAATTTAATCAAATAACCCAAGCAATCCATATCATGCATAAATTGAGATCCGACAAAATCTATCAAGAATAAATGTATAATTCGGAGTTGAACTTAAACACAATGTATCGATCTCGGGGATCAAAATGATAAAATCCAAGAACATATTAATTCATCATATGTTTGGTTATTACATAATTAAAAAAAAGAAGAAGAAGAAGAATAATTACACTTTCAAGTTTTGGACTTTCAAAAAGAAAATATATTTAAATAAATCTCCACAAATTTGAAGAAAACTCAATCAAACCACCGTAAAACGTTAGATTCAAAAAATTTAAATCTATATACTTTCGAAAGTATTCTGGAACAGAAATCAAAACATGACATGTAAGAAATGAAAATTTTCTGAGTTTTTCTATCATTCTCTCGGAAACCAAACGGATTATTAGTCCAAAGCACACAATAATTGAATAAGAAATTGAGCTCAAACCTGTAGATATTGAAATCAGCCCCATGTAAGAGATGGAAATTCCTCTTAGAGTCCAAATTGCATAACCGAGATTCACATAGTAATTCTGCTTCTCTTCGTCCTCTTTGCTCTGCTTCGATGGCCCTTGCTTCACCAATGCCAAGAACTGTCCGTACAACCTCACGATCGGCTCCAAATCGGAAACTCTAACCTCTGAATCCTCAATGCCCGAACTAACCCCACCCCTACCACCGTCTTTCTTATGGTGCTTCAAAATTTCAAATCTCTTAAGAGCTTTATGGTTGGAAATTGTGACAATCATTCCGAAAGTCTCGCAGTGGAGGCAGCCAGAAATGGATGAAACGTCAAGAGAATGGATGAGAGCGGCCATCGGAAGTCAGATTCCGGTGAGGATTATAGAAGACGAAGCCATAAGAGGGGGGTTTTCTAGAGGCATATGTCTCATCGCTAAGGCTAGATCTGTCAATGCATATAGATGACCCTCTTAGCAGTGGGAATGACTTCACCACCTCCTCCATAAATTGCATCAGCAACGAAGGATGTGCCAAATTTCCAAACCACGAGACCCTCCTAGAAGTGTTTATTAGGTTATATGTATAGTCGCGGCCACTCCTTTCCCCGGTTATAGGCCGTATCTATAGTAGCGGCCACTTCTCCCCTAGCTACATAACCGTTTTAGCTATAGGTTTTTCTGGCCCCGACTAAAAACATGTCACTATATATTACTTTTCTTATAGTGTAAAATAATTTTTTGAATATACCCATGAAGAGTGCTAATCCTTTTTTTCTATCCAAAAGAAATCTAAAAAGAAGCAAACCTTAGAAGGAATATAAACATATACTACGGTCCTGAAAAGAATCCAATGAGAAGCATAATCCTGAAAGGAATCCAATTAGAATCTTAATTTAAAACCTAAAATACTAATTAAAACCTAAAATAATTAAACTGGGTTGTTACACCTATGGGCCGCAAACTTTAATTGTATCTCTCTCCAACCATCTCTCGCTTGGATTTTTCTCGCATTTTCTAAAAAAAAAAAAAAAAAAAAACCTCCATTACTATTTGAAACCAATTACATTCGAGCATTTCAATTCGTAGCTACTATTTGAATCGCTTTGTGGTTTTTTGTGGAAGTTTGTAATGTTGTTGATTTATGACTTGATTTTTGGGGATGTTTTGAATGGTTTATTCACTTTTTTATGGTGGTGATTTATGGAACCAGAGTGGAGTTATTTGATCGTTTCCTGTTTTGTTGCTTAGAAAAAGTTGGAAGGAGGATGGAGAATTAAAATAATTTTCAACTTATCAATGAGAAATTAGATTTATGTTTTTGGGAATTGCGCGAATATTTGCCTTTATACAATTTTTGGTTTCTAGTAAACTCCGGGGAAAGCATGGAAAATAAAGAATTTTTTAATTAAATAAAGAAAATGAAATGCTTATATTATGGGGAATTGCGGTTAGTTTCCTGCACTCTTTTTGTTACCCAGCAAGTGTGGGAAAAAAAACAAATTATTTTATTTTTTAAAATTTATTTACCATGAAATGGAATGTATTTATTTGCCTTTGGGGACTAGGAGTTATTTGTCAGGTTTTCGTGGTTGCTAAGAAAGCATGGGAGGAGAATATATTTTTGAGTCATATTTTTATCAGGATTTTTAATGCTCAATTTGTTATTAATCTTGTGATGTTGCCTTGTTTTTCTTATTCCTTGTCATTTTCCATTCTTTGTTTGTCAAATATGTTGTATCTTATTTTATTGGTTTAATACATCAACTAATCTCATGATGAAAATGAAAAGTTGAATGAGTTGCGAGTTCAATTCAAAGCCACTTATAATATTCACCAAGAATCACACATCAGCGCACTTGAGGAAACATATCTAAGAAAGTATTGGTTATAATCTACATGGAAACATTTACAACTCGATGGCTAGAATATATGAATGATATATATGTTGATATTTATATTTGATTGAGTGGTCCTCCTTCTAATAACATGTATGAGGCCTGCTATAAGTTCCATGTTGGAGGCCCTAGAAAAGCATTGATGGATGTAATTCCCCGCATCGTGGCAAAGATCTTAGCTATAACTCTCATGTGCATACCGTCTACAAACAGGATTAGGATCCATAATTTAGTCAGAACTACTACAAGAAAACACATGTTTTAACAGCATATTTTTAGTAGGGGTCATTTAAATTCATAACTAAAAATACATATGTACCGCTTATTGAATCCATGCGATGAAAGGAAGTTCTTCCTCAACTCGTCAATGGAAATTAATCGCCTTACTATATAAACTCTTATAGTTGCATAGAACATAGAACCGCTGCTATATAATGGTCTGTTCTTTCCCCCCTCTCTCCCGGTCTACCCTAACTCCCCTGGTCGCTCTCTCTTCAATGAGCACCAAACTCCCTTCCATTGAAACACTCTCCTGGCTCCGATTCAAAGGCAATCACTGAGGTTCAAAGTTTTCCGAATGTAGCTTCGTCTCATATTTGTTTTAGAACGCCTGGCCCACCCTCTCCAATCCCTAACCCTCTCAGTTTTCTTCAATTTTAGTGTTCCTCGTCGACTAGAGAGCCTAACGTTATGACTCTCCACAAATTCCTAATGAGCCACCTCGATTCATTCATGTCCGACCACTCAGGTTCCAGTCCTTTCCATTCTTACTCCCTCGCCCAACTTCTTTTCCTCCTTTGGTTAACCTTCGGCTGGTTCCCTGAAATGAAAATAGGAAATTTGAACTCGGATTTGTAAATAATGGAACTCTTTGACGGAAAGGTTTTTCTTTCTTCTCCTACCTAGCTCTTTCAACAATACAAATCTCACGGTTCTTAAATTAAAGGCTCAGTACAATGTGGTTAAACTTGAATTAAACTCTGTGTCTGGGTTTCTTCAATCTGATTGCAATGAGACCATGACTGGGTCCACTAATCAATGCGGTTTCTAGATCATCAGGAAGAATACATGATCAAACCGACTGAATGCGGATGGAAGAAATTCAAGCAGCGCAAATGTATATTTTTCCTATGAAATTGTGCTGGTCTATGCTCTAATTGATAGCTTTTCCACAATTTTAAATTTTAAGTCCTGGTGATCGCTTGAAATCGTGAATGGTAACGCCCTATTAATTCCATTGCATTGTCGTAGTTTCTATTGAATGTTTATTCTTAAGTTTTCTAGAGTAAAGATCGATGTAGACTTCATTTCTAATTGAAAAAATCTTATGAGATTAACATACATCATCTCATGGTTTTGTATAGTTGTATGTTTTATGAGATCGCCTCAACGCGCACCCAAGAGTCAGACGAGGGTGTCTTTTTTTCCATTACTATAAACTTGTTCATTCATATACCGTTAAACATTTAACTTGAAATGTATTATATAGCAGCAGATTACAAAATATATTCAAACTCCATAAATGGAGTGTTCACATATACAAACTATACATTGTTTACAAAAATGTAGACATATACAAATATACCTAAAAGGTCCTCGCTAAAATTCATAGTGTTGCTGACCTTGATTGCTGATTTGGATTGTCCCGCTTCATTTCCTCTTCTTCTCGTACCTACACGGATGAAACACCATGTTTATAGCTTAGTGGGATTACTGCGGGATGACCCCTAATAATTAAGGATCAATACACTTTAGACACATGCATATACATCTAAATATATCGCTATACTTATACATTTATACATATTTCATACATATCATTTACACATGCTTATACATATCTCATACTTACTTATCATATCATGTTTCATTTCTTATCATCACTCATACATTTTGTTTCATTTACACTTTGCTTCTTGTTCTTGTCACAGTGTACTTGTCATCACATAGTAGTGCTATGCTTCATATCATGTCATTGATCATATTTAAATCATTTGCATATTCTTGTCATTTGTTTTTATGTTTCATGTAACACTCCAAATTATACCCTGACAGTTTTATTACATGTTTAGGGTATAACATAAGAAAATTTTGTATTTTTTTTCCGGGATTTAAATGCTAAGTGAGAAAAATGAAAAAAAAAACCCGAGATTAATCCAAGAGGCAAGGGTAAATTAGTAATTTACCAATCCAGGATCTAAAGGTCATATGATAATAAGATTATATGCTAAGTTAGAAATTAAATAAGATGAATTGTAAATAATAGAAAGATGAAGTCCATAATAGCAAAAATGAGAAATTAATCAAAATAAAAGATAAGGCCAAACATGGCCTTATGAGAGATGACCAAAATATTTCATTTTGGTGTGAGAAAGATAGGGCTTTACGGTGGAAGAAGAGAAAATAAGAAGAGAAGAAGAAGAAGGAAGAAGGAAGAAGGAAGAAGAGAAGAATAAGAAAATCCAAGTTTGGAAGTTTGGAATTCATGTTTGGAAATTTCTTATTCATGTTTGGAATGTTTGGAACACCTCTGCTCTGAACTCGATTTGTCAGAAACCACCCTAACCCTTTCTTTGTCTATGCTTAGGTTAGGAAAACCCTAACTCTTCAATACATGTGTATTTTGGGTGGTTTAAGTCAGCTTTGGGGTTGGTTTTTAGTTGGTTTAGTTTTGGTTAGAAGATTTCCGGTGAGAATGGCCAGAACTGGCCATTTCAAAATCTGTAAGTACTGCAAGATCGAGTCGAAATTTATCATGGTTGTTTTTAGTCTAGAAGAGGGTGACTAATTCTGGAGATCGAGAGCTTTAGTACTAATACTCAAAGTTGTTTTACCAGAGGGGTATTACACCAGATCGGTGTCGAAAGTACCAGCACTTAAAGTGACTTAAGGCCCGTATAATGTTAAGTACGAGATCAAAGTCAGTACCGAGACTAAAGAGATTTAAGATCCAGAGGTGTTAAGTACCGATATTTGAGCGTTGAGCACCGGTACTTACAACCCTTGTTTCCTCAGTCATGTTCTTCCGCACCCGAATGAAAGGTTTACATGCATAAAAGTCATATGAAAAATACAAGGAACCTCGCCGAAAAATCGATCATTGGGCAAACATCGCCTTGCCCTTATTTGATAATGTAATTAAGAACAATATAACAAGCTCAGTAAGACATATATTTGTATGCCTTCTTAAGACCGAATAGCGAATGAATAGGCACCTCTATTCAAGTAATACACTCTGCCAGTGTTACGATAATTTCTATTACGTAAGGTGTAATCTATGTTCAGCATGATAAAATTCCTAATATTATGCCATGGCACATCCGTTACGTGGCAGGCACGCCTTTATTCAACATCACCACTGGCCGGGTACCTAGTTGTGTCCCTATCATTCATTGTTACAAGTCTATGCAGGTATATACTTATATGTTGTCTATCCAAATAATATGACATATGCAAACATTTATATGATAAGAATATGAATAATGAATGATAAGAAAGCATAAGTAATCAGTTCTGCTCTGTTCTATATTGTACCTACAGGTACCTTCTGTACAAGATCTTTGTTCTGAACTCCTACGGGAGATATGAAAATCAAGTTATAAGAATTATGTTATATGTATCCTCAATCAGGACCACTAAAGGGTCATATATGTTATCCGCTTCCCACGGCTATAAGCTAGCACAGTGTTTCATCCGCGGTTGGTACTAAAAGGATATCCGAGGTATCTGCATCCCGCCCAATGCCAACAACACAACAATAAGAGCTCCATCTTATGTAGGTGCTTGATTTTTTGGTTTTGTAATGTAAATGGAAAGTTTATTAGTGGAATTTGTATAAGTACAAAAAAGGGACTTTCAGGAATATGTACAGATACTTTAAAACACCACTTATGGTGGTAGTACTAGAAGTTTTATTTCATATGGATTTATATATGAAATGGGCCCCATCGATAAAGCATAGAAAAGCAGTTATGAACTTAGTCCCAGGTCAGCACCCTCGCCCTTAAAGTCAGGGCGTGATGGGCTCATGCCCGTATATGGCCTAGGGAAGTGGATAATGGAAACTATAAGGACCCGGGTTGTGTCATATCATTGTACAAGACAATGAACTATAAGGGACCATATGCTTATATCATTGTACGAGACAATGACCTCTATAAGGACCCAAAGGTGTTGTAATGATTCTAATGGGGCCAATTGATCAGTATGCTGCAGACTTTTATCCCTAATAGGCATGCCCATCTATCCTCATCAAAGTTATATGCACAATCCATTTTATTTCATTTTTAGTACATATATCATATCCCCGACAATCACATTATCCTAATCATATGTGATATTACAATCATTTACTTTATCTTTGCATTTTCATGTATTTCCGTATACTATCAAATATTTTACAAACAAAGCTCCCTTTAGAAAAAAATTTCGTCCAATAAATCCAAACTTGAAGACACCTATTTCAAGAGATTGTTATCCTAAAAGTCTAGTTTACCTAGAATTGAATTACTGAACGAGTGACACCAAGTTGTGTCAACAACAGTGGCCACTCTTCTAATGTCAAAACAAAACCAAAATAGAACCAGTTATGTCATGCAACATAGCTCTCCTTTGACGAATTTCTGGGTGCAATGGGGTCCAAATTTGCATACACCTATTTCAAGGATATTTGTTCTCCTAGAATTCTAGTATACCCATAATTTTGAAATTCACTAATTGATAAGTGATGACCAATTTACGGCAAAACAAAATGATGGGTTTTAAAAAAATGATACATCTCCTAAAACCCATCATTTTCTCTATACAAATTTTTCCTCCATTGAGGAACACAACCAAACCAAACAACCATATAAAAACTTAGAGAAACCCCCAAAACTGAAGTAAACAAATCAACTTCATTGTTGGAGGTAGGAGAATTCCTAACCAACAAACAGGAAAAATCCAAACCTAAACACAATTCCATCAAATATCCATACAAATCCTTACATAGACAAGGATTCAAACTAGTATCCATACCTTAAATGCTTCTCCTTCTTCTTCTTCTTCTTCCTCTTCTTCTTCTTCTTCTCTTCTCCTCTTTCTCTCTCAAAGCATTCTTTCGAATGGGACGGATTGAGTGTAAGACGAATGTGGTCTTATCCACTTATGACTAGGCCACGTTTGTGAAATGGCTTTGTTATTTACATTACCCGTTTTGCATTAAATCCTCCCTATTCCCTTTCATTTACACATTCTTTTCTCACATATTCTAATTGGGCATATAGTCTTATGATCTTATGACATTTGGGTCCTTAGTTGGAAAATTACTTATTTACCCTTGACCCTTAGATAAATTCCGGGTTTTGCTTATTTTATATTTAGCATTATTATTCCCGAAAACTTTAACACAACGTATTACACCTTAATATTTATAAAGCTGTCGAGTATAATTTGGGGGTGTTCTGACTCCCCATAAAGGAATTTCATCCTCGAAATTATTGCAGGTGAAGAGTTCGCGGATCTTTGTGCTCTCATAGTTGCTTACGGCTCCAGAAGTGGCTATTCCCTGCCTTGGTGTTACTAGAACACTTTCACTAACTGTACTTGCTTATTCCGCAACTGTTTCACCTCTCGAGCTAGAATAGCCTTTGGATCTTCATCATATGAAAAATATACTTGTACTGGTAGTATGTGCGACCCATCAGAGCGGTATCTCCAAAGCATCGACACATGAAACACATTATGCAGTTTGGTGACTGCGGAGGGAGTGCGAGCGATAAACCACGGGGCAATTCGTTCAAAGGAATATGGCCACATGAACCTCAGACTATTGCCTTTCTTACAATGGTAGAATTTTCCTCCACGGCGATACTTTAAAAGGCCTTGTCTCCACTTCATATTCGTTGAAATCTCTCTCCTCTTCAGATCGACATATGACTTTGTCGATTACTAGCCGCCCTTAACCTTTGCTTAATAACTTGTACTACCGTGCGTATGCTCTTATGCGGGCCGATCACGCCCATCTTCATTCGACTATGTCGATATCTTGGAGTTCCACATCTCGTATTACTAAAGTTTAGATGCGTTGCCATGACAATACTTGCTTGATAACTATTGTTATAGGAAAATTCCATCAATGGAATATACCTATCCCAACTTCCAGGAAATTACATGACATAACCTCGAAGCATGTCTTCGAGTACTTGAATCAATCTCTTTGAATGTCAATGCATGCTGCCGGATGGAATGCTATGCGAAATTGACCTAGTACCCGAGAGTATTTTGTAGTTTCTTCCGAGGAACCTCGATGTAAGCGCCAGATCTCTATCAGAGCACAATGGCGACGGTACACCCGTGCGTCGTCTGATCTCTTTCACACGTGCTTCGGCTAGTCGATCCATAGAATAGTCCCGTCGACCCGGTATAAAATGGGCTGACTTTGTGGCTTATCAGCCAATCACGAGCGAGTCATGTTTCTATTGTGTGAGGAAAACCGACTAAAATCCGTAACGTATTATCACTTCCATTGAGGAATTGGAAGGGGAATCAACAGACCGGTAAGAACTTGGTGTTCAGCTTTGACTTGCTGATACGTCAAACACTTGGACACGTACTCTATCACATCTCTTTTCATTCCTTTCCACCAATAATGCTATTTCAAATCCTGATACATCTTATTACCTCCAGGATGCATGGTAAATACCGTATTATGAGCTTCAAATAGCAACTTTTTCTTTAGCTCTTTATCATTTGGCACACATAATATGTTCTAGAAATACAAACTTCTAGCTTCTTTTACTGAAAAATCAGTCTTATCACCATCTCTGACCATCTATACCTTTTTCTATAACTCTACATCATTTTTCTGCGCACTTATCATCATTTGCTTTAAAATAGGTTGCGCTGTTAGTTGAGCTAATATAACTCCATCATCTGCTAGTCTCCATTCAGTGTGTTGAAGTGACATCGTTGCCTTGTCTTTACGCCCAAAGCATGCATACCCGCACGTTAGCTTTAAGGGTAGTAATCTATTATACAGTCATAATCTTTGAATAACTCCAACCACCTCCGCTGTCTCAAATTTAATTCTTTCTAAGTCATCAGGTACTTAAGACTCTTGTGATATGTGTAAATTCTACACTTTTCCCCATATAAGTAGTGTCCCCATATTTTCAAAGCAAACACTACCGTAGCCAACTTTAGGTCATGAGTGGGATAATTTTGTTCATGTGGCTTCAACTGCTTGAATGCATAAGCCACTACTTCCCCATCTTACATTAACACATCGAGCCGATGCCTAAAGCATCCTTTGTATAGGTATACTCTTTTCCCGAGGTAGGCTACGTGTTGGTGCTTGACCAGCATTTCTTTCAACTATACAAAACTATTCTAACATTTATTTGCCCACTCAAACTTTACTACTTTTCTGAGTAATTTGGTGAGTGGAGAAGCTATGATAGAGAATCCTTTCACAAATCTTTTATAATATCCTATTAGGCTCAAGTACCTTCTCACTTCGGTTACATTTCGAGGTGGTTTCCAATTTACAACGGCCTCAATCTTTATAGGGTCCACTCTTATACCCTCAGCTGACATAATATGACCTAGGAAGGAAACTTTCTTTAGCCAAAAGTCACATTTGCTGAGTTTAGCATATAACTTCTTCTCTCTTAACATCTCCATGACTATTCTCAGATGTTGTTCATGTTCCTGTGCATCCTTAGAATACACCAGGATGTCATCATAAAGACCACAACAAATTGATCCACATAGGGTGAATGCCACATTCATTAAATCCAGAATGTTGTCGGTGCATTAGTCAACTCAAATGGCATAACGAAACTCATAATGGCCGGCTGAGTTCTAAATGAAGTTTTTCGGCACATCGACATCTGCTGCCTCTTAGGCGGTAATACCACGATCGCGGAGTCTATCTTGAAGAACACAGCTCCTTTAAGCGATAAAAAATATCTTTGATTCTGACGTGATGCTGTTTTTCATTGTCACCTTGTTGTGCCGATAATCAATGCACATCCGTGGTATCTTTCCTTTTCACGAATAAAGCAGGTGCACCGGAAGCGGCTCAGGGTTAGATAAATCCTTTATCCATAAGCTCTTGTAATTGACTCTTTAACTCTTTCAACTCCGTTGGAGCCATTCTGTATGGTGCCTTAGACATAGGGGTTGATCTTGGTACAATCTCTATGGATAAGTCCACTCCCTCTCCAAGGGAATGCATCTTCGGGGGAATACATGCAGAATTCCCTTACTACGGATTCTTTTCCACATTCACTTGACCACTCTTAGAGTCGATATCAAAGGCGAAATGTCTCCATGACCTTTCCTCATAAGTCTCTAGCTTGCACCTTGAATTACATTGGACATTGCGCCTGATCTAATGCCCTATACTTTCACCTCAAATTGGTTAGAGCATCTCAACACTACTATCTTTTGACCATAATCAACGATGACTCGGTGTTTAGACAACAAATCCATTACCAGAATCAAGTCAAACTATCGGAATGGTAAGGTTATCAAATCAACGAGAAACCCTCTTGCTTGGATAACAATGGGGCAATTTCTATATACGCTATTCACACTAACACTGTGCCCCAATGGACTAGTCACATGCATGTCATATGCTAACTGTTCCACTGCTGGTATCTTATCAAATACATGTTCAATGCATACATATAAATGAGTGGATCCAGGATCAATCAATGCATGCATCTCAATAGCATAAAGAGAAAATATACTAGCTATAACCTCAGGAGCATCCTGATCCTCACTAGCCTTTATAGCATATGCTCATGCTGGTGCTGTAGGTATAGGATGATCCACTGTCTCAGAGATTGTGCCTCCCGGTCCTCTATGCTGAATCGGGCCACCTCGACCCCTACCTCGATCTCTCGTCGAAGGTAGTGTAACTGATTTTCCTCTACCACTTTCTTGCATGCTTCTATTATCCCCTGACTCTTTGGGACACTATGCTATCAAATGATCAGTGCTTCCACACCGGAAACACCCTCACATCGATAACTTTCTGAGCTTACCCAATTGCGCCGTGGCAATGGGGGCACTGCAGGATTTCTCCCCGTCCAACTAAAGCACCTCTACCAGAACTAAGTACTACATTAGACCCTTGTCTTCTACCTCTCGTAGATGAACTGTATTCTGATTGAGCTAAAGACTCCCTAGCTCTTTTCCCTAAGGAGGACGAAGCTCCTCTAGAAAACTTCTTCTTCTGAGATCTTTCTTTACTGCTCGTTTCAAGTCTCTCTACTTTCAGTATGACTTGGACCAAGCCCGATAGAAATTTTCCTGTTGGAGAGAAGTCATAGGTGCCAAATATCTCTTGATGGAATCATGCAGTCCATCCTCAAATTGCCTATACCGAAATGCCTCGTTGAGGACCAATTCCAGTGCATACTTGCTGAGATGACTGAATTCTTTCTCATATTCAACCACTGATATGTTCCTTTGCTTCAAATTCAAGAACTGTTTCCACTTGGACTCCTTATACATCTCGGTAACATACTTTGCCTTGAACTATTGGACAAAGAACTCCCAAGTCATGGGATTTGGAATCCTTGGACTTCTTAACACTAGCTTCCACCAATCATATGCCTCACTCTGCAATAGTGAAACTGCACATGATACTCTATGATCGGGAGGGCATATAATTTCCTCTAATATTCTTTGTAACTTTTCTAACTAGAATTCCGCTTTATTGGACTCTTCCATGTTTGTCCCATGGAATTCCTCAGTCCCATGTCTTCTTACCATGTCTATCGGGGCTTTCGGAGCTGTCAATCTTTCCAATACCCGTGTCATGTCCTGAGATATCCTCAGAAAAGCTTCATTTGTCTCAGCAGGGGCATGACTCTAACCACGATAGATTGAGTGCAGCGAGTAATCCACGATCTCGGGGTTAACACTCTCGATTTGCTTCTTTAGTGAAGAGATTTGAGGGCGATCCGCTATCACAAAGAAACAAGGACATCACGTCGGGCTGACACATGCTTTTGATCTTATACTCTATCTAGAATCACTAAACCTAGGCTTTTCGACGCCTAAACAGCTCGTACCACTAACTTGAGACGCTGACCGGCACGGTGTCGAGGTAGTGTCTTTTTTCATGTTTACTATAAACTTGTTCATTCATATACTGTTAAACATTTAACTTGAAATATATTTTGTAGCAGCGGATTACAAAATATATTCAAACTCCATAAATGGGAGTGTTCAACATATACAAACTTTACATTGTTTACAAAAGCAAAGACATATACAAAATATACCAAAAAGGTCCTCAGTGGGAACCTAGTGTTGTGTTGACCTTGATTTAGCGTGCGGATTGTCTGGTTTCTATTTATTCTTAAATGCCTACGGATGAAACACCAGTACTAAGCTTATAGCTTAGTGGGAATATGCTTCGTGGACGACCTCTAATAAGGATCATCACTTTAGACACATGCATATACATCTAACATATCATATACTTATACACATGCTTATACATATTTCATACATATCATTTACACATGCTTATACATATCTCATACTTACTTATCATATCATGTTTCATTTCTTATAATTGTTCATATACATTTTATGTCATTTTACACTTTGCTTCTTGTTCTTGTCACAATGTACTTGTCACCACATAGCGATTATATGCTTGTATCATGTCATTTATCATGTGAATCATTTGCATATTCTTGTCATTTGTTTTTATGTTTCGTATCTGCCTCCTTGGCAGAAGTGGATCACGAGGAAACTATAAGGACCCGAGTGTATTATCAGTATGCGAGACAATGAACTATAAGGGCCAAGGCGCTATTATCATTGAGCAGACAATGAAACCTTTATAAGGACCGAAGGAGTCTTTATGCGACCACAACGGGGCCAACTTATCAATATGCTGCAAACTTTTATCCCTAATAGGCATGCTCATCTATCCCCCTACCAGGTTCTAAGCAGACAATCCATTTTTATTTCATTTTCAGTACATATCTCATATCCCCAAATAACTATTGTTATCCGGTAATCATATGCGATATTTACAATCATTTACTCTTATATTTGCGTTTTCATGTATTTTCCATATCATCAAATATTTCTTTACAACAAAGCTCTCTTTTAGAAAAATTTATGGGTCGATAGGGTCAATTTGAAGACACCTATTTCAAAGATTTGGTATCCTGAAGTCTAGTTGCAAATTTTGAATCACTCGAATTTGGATTAGTGATGTGAGTTATGACCCTGAGCAAAGCGGACCACTCTAATGTCAAAACATAACGAAACATAACCTACTATGTCGTGCGACATAACCACCTTTGACGAATTTAAGATTATGATGGGGTCCAAATTTGCATACACCTATTTCAAGGAGATTTGTTCTTCTAGAAATATAGTTTACCCAGAATTTTTAATCACTCAATTTAGATAAGTAATGACCAAGTTATGGCCTAAACATCTAGGACCACTCTAATGTCAAAACAAAGCCAAAACAGAACTAGTTATGTCATGCAACATAGCTCCCCTTTGACGAATTTCTAGGTGCAATGGGGTCCAAATTTGCATGCACCTATTTCAAGGATATTTGTTCTTCTGGAAGTCTAGTTTATCTAAAAATTTGAATCACTCAATTTGGATTAGTGATGGCCAAGTTATGGCCAAAACAAAAACATGTGTTTTAAAAAAACGGACAACATATCCCCTAAAACCCATCATTTTCTCTATACAAATTTTTCCTCCATTGAGGACCACAACCAAACTAAATAACCATATAACAACTTAGAGCAACCCCCCGAGGGTGAACTAAACCTTGATCAACTTCATTGTTGGAGGTAGGAGAATTCCTAACTGAGCACAAACACAATTCCATCAAATATCCATACAAATCCTTACATAGACAATGATTCAAACTAGTATCCACTTTTAGCCAAGGCTTCTCCTTCTTCCTCTTCTTCTTCTCTTTCTCTCAAACGTGGCCTAGCTCGAATGGGACAATTGCCCGAGTGCGAATAAATGTGGTCTTATCCACTTACATGGCTAAGGGCTTTTGTGATTTATTACCCATTTTTGCATTTAAGTCCTCCTATTTCCTTTTATTTACACATTCTTTTCTCACATATTCTAATTGGGCATATAGTCTTATGATCTTATGACATTTGGGTCCTCAGTTGATAAATTACTAATTTACCCTTGACCCTTTCCGGGTTTTGCTTATTTTATTTTTAGCATTATTATTCCCGAAAACTTTAACTTTTAACTTGTATTACACCCTCAACATGCTATAAAACTGTCATAGTATAATTTGGAATGTTAGATTTTATGAAAAGGTTTTTGCCTTGTCTCATTGCCAACTTCATTCTTATGTCTTTTATGAGGACACACGGATGTTGAATTAAATGAAGTTGGAGACAACTGCGACTAAACTGCGATAAATTTTGCCTTTCATTTTACATATCAATATGTGTCCTTTGCCTTTCAAATTCCTAAGCATTCAGGAATTTCTCATATTTGATTCTCTCTTGTATATTTTTATCTTTGTTTCATAAATCTATATGAGGAGCGAGTTGAAGAAACGAGTTTCATTTTTGGTGCCTATGGTTTGTGTATATGAATTATAGAGCTGTAGCGCTGAAAAGCGTTATTGCCATTATTTTAAAGAACATGAAAGTGTTTCTAACGATTGTTTCCAAACGAGCCCTTGATTTTACACTTAATACTTTGCTTTCTGAGAGAGACTAAGAAGCTTACTCTCTAGAGGCGAAAAAGTTAGCCATGACCATCTTAAGTTAGATGGCTAAAGCTTTAAAGATGGAGGTTGAGGGAATAAGACTTAGGGCATTTTCGGTGGCGGGTTCGTCAGCGAGTGAGCTACTACCCAGTGCCTGAACCGATGTGACCATTGGATTCGCCTCGGTGATACCCTCCATGCTCTCGAGTTTTTAGAAAAGTCCATTTGTGCACGTGCAGTCTGTGAGAAGCGGCCCAGTATCGGGTTTGTTATTTGTTGTTTTGTTATTGTTGTCGCCCGGTGCGAATGTGTCCATCATAGTTGTTGTACTTATGGGTTTGTCTTGTATTGCGGGGAAAACTTGATCTTTGAAGGAACAAGTGGAAGCTTTGTCGGAGAACATAATTCTCAAGCGAGGTACAGTGGGAGGTCGACATGAGCGTCGGAAAGAGTGAAGGGGAACCGGGGTGCGGCTTTGGAAGCCGGATAGTTCTTGTCTGCACGCCTTTCTTTTGCTCGTGTCGGCGCTAGGGGCAAGCTAGGCCTTGACCTTCTCGATGCCTCACTAGTCTCTGAACACTGGAAGCTACGGGGCACTCTCTGACTCGTATTTTATTAGCTCTTAAAAATACAAGACAATTCGCATAGGCTCAGCACCTCGGGGCTCGATGCTTTACGTGGATCGACTCGGAACGCAATAATGAATTAACCCAGTGACCTTGAGGCCCTTTATATAGGATGCTGAGGGCAATCCTAGTACGATTATGACTAGAAGTCCTACTCTAACTCCTGATCTTCAAATCCAATGACCCGGCCTGATCCTTCCCGCGTAGGAGTCACGATTGGAATGAAGAGCTCCTATCACGGCCACACAATTCCCACCACGGTAGGGTCCTCCCCCACTAGAAGTGCGTCACTTTGGGGTCTTTCGGGTCTAGGATTAGGAGTCCTTCACTTCCAAGTCTGCCGCTAAGGAGTCCTTCCTGCATAGGACTCCTTAGGTTGTAGGAATCCTTGTTGCACTCGGATTAGGATGTTTTGCGCCGGGGGCTCTGCCGTAAATATGGCGACGTCGCCCCATGATTGGTTGCCTCAAGTGCCACGCCCGGGCCTACAGCGTGAGTGCGTGACGACCCTTGTGCGTGTCTAAATGAGATTACTTGCTTCGCTCATGTGCGTGCTTGGCTCGCAGCTTTTGTGCCTCCCGGACACATGTTTTCCCAACTTTGCCTTGCTCGTTTTCCCTTAGGCGGGCCCATGGGGCCAAAGCGCGCCCTCATACCTCCGCGGGACTCGTGTTATCTGATCGAGGGCTAACAGAAGCCCTCCGCTAGAGTACTCAACGTCTGGTGGCTTGACATGGCGTACTCGAATGCGGTCTTGGCCCGCCCTGATGTAGCACCGCACCCGGCTGCTTGGCGAGCGTCCCCTTCCAATGAACTAAGTATTCGGTTCACTTGTTCTTCCAGTTCCCCATCTTCCTATCCTGCAGGATGCTTGCAATCTCTTTGCTGAACTGGAAGCTCTAACCGGCGGGTTAAAGCTTTGCGCACTCTGTCGAGGACTAGGATCCAGCGTGATAAAGCGAGAAGCTTACATGGAATGTCGGGTGAAGCTTCAACCTCTCAGGTAGCTTCAGTTTGTAAACCACGTTCCCTATACGCTTCACAACTTCAAAGGGTCCATCGTATTTCGGAATCAAACCTCTGGCTTCCTTATTCGATCTTTCGGTCCCGAGGAGTTAGCTTCAACGAGCCATCTCCCCGCTGCTCGGAATTCTGAGGTCTCCTGCGCCTGCGTCGCATATACTTCTTCATGCGTCTGCCGCCTTCTCTAGAGTTTGTCTACGGCTTCATCGAAGCAAATCTTCGCGAGACTTTGCAAACTTTAATGCCTTGGTGGGCTCACACTCACGTCCGGGTTGCTGTAACCCGATACGTCGGGCGTGCGTGCTGGGGCGCCCGATTGCTACCTCAAGGGCTCGTACACGTGGCTGAACCGGCTGCGGATTGTGGACCATTGGTGGCTCTAGAGTTCCAACCAGTTTTCGGCATCGCAGTGGCGCAAATACTCTTCCGACATACGATTCACTCTCTGTCGACCATCGATGCGAGGTGATTCGCGGTCGAGAACTTACGTGTACCCCATCTTGAGCGGCTCGACTGAAAACCTGCACGTAAGCGGCGTATCTCGATAAACACTATGTCTTCGAATCCCCAATGTTTCACAACATTCTTGAAGAGATCTTGTGTTGCCTCTTCGGTGGACACTCACTCGAAATTTGGGATGAAGGCAGTACTTGGAGAACACATGCTGCACGCCCTGGCTTGATCAGAAGCCCTCTGCTGGAAACCAGATGAAGTCCATCGAAAAACACTGCCATGGCTTCTCCGGAATGGACAGGGGCTGTAACAATCCCGCTTCCTTCTTCCGCTCGGTCTTGTCAACTTGACAAACATGGCATGTCTTGACATATGCTTGCACGTCTTCCTTCATCTTAGGCCAATGAAAAGACCGTGCCAGCAATGCCAAAGTTCTTTCCTCTCCTGGGTGACCAGCCCATCTCGTATCATGTGTTTCCTTGGCCCGGCTCTGTCTCGACTTGCTTTCGAAGGCACATATAACTTCCCTCCTGCGATCACGACAACTCATTCTCGAGCGATGTCGCCTCGTGGTGCCGTCTCTCTGCTCTACCGACACGATACGTTGAGTCTTGTGCAGCTTCGGTCTAACTCATTGTTTGAAATGCTGTCTGGCCAGGCTCAACGATCCCACATAACTTGCCACTTCCTTCCTTCTCAAGCATGTAACTTGGTTGTGTCGACCGACTTGTGCACCCACCTGAAAATCAAAGTCGACGAAACTCTTATATCAGGCTTGCTTGGCGTGCTTCTTCGAGTTGTGAAGAAGGTGTTAGCAACGTGTCGATCCTACGAACCGAGTTCCCATCAAGTAGTGCTTCAAGTCTCGAGAAGCGATGGATATTGTGATCATCTCTTTCTCATGGTATTTGTACCTTTCCTCGTTGCATTGGCTTAGACTCTCGAGGCTGCGGATGCCCCTCTTTGCACCCGGCCTCCACTGAGGGCCACATCAGAGCGCATCGGGTGTGTACTTCAACGGCAACTCCATGTCGGGCCGATCTCAATACAGGCTGCGGGGGTGATCGCGTCTTTGAATACGGAGCGACTTGGCTTCTGCATCCCATTCCCACTTCACTCTCTTTTTCAAAGGTCGGTGAGAGCAACGGCTATCTTAGAATAGCGATTATAAATCTCCTGTAGTAGTTTGCTAACCGAGGAACGATTGAAGTTTTGTCACCTTGGTCGGGGCTGGCCAATCTCGAATTCTTCTTTTATCGCACCATCCATCATATCTCGGACTTTGAAATCGGATGACCCGGAGAGCTTGATCCTCGATGCAGCCAGCTCACACTTCTCTTTCTTGACATATAACTGGTTCTGCCTCAGTCTGTCAAGCACCATCTCAAGGTTTACCACGTGATCTTCTAGAGTCGGGCTGTAGATCACTATATCGTCCAAGTATACCACCACGAATGAATCCGGGAAGTCGAATAGGACATCATTCATGAGGTTACAAAATGTAGTGGGAGCATTAGTCAAACCAAAAGGCATAACTAAAAATTGAAACTTCCGTAGGAGTTACGTGTAGTCTTTGCCTCGTCCTTGATACGCGCGCTTGCCAATATCCTGATCGCAAGTCTAGCTTGGTGAAGTACTCGGCCTTGCTCATTCGATCGAGCGACTCATGACCAAAGGTATCGGATGCTTGTTCTTGATCATTGACTTGTCGTGCACGGTAATCCACACACCGTCAGAGAGCGTCCATCTTTGCTTCTAATACGAAGCGACCAGGTGCCAATAGGCGCTTTGGAGGTACGGACCGGACCGCGTCCGGCTGACTCGTCGGTACGCCGCCCTCTCTCTCGACTGGTGGACTCATCAGATGGGGGCTTGAGGCGGAGGTCTCGACCACGGCGCGAGCTCTATCGATGGTCAGTACGCGCTCGATGGCTGACTTCTTGGCGACTCGGGGCATAACATCGGTAAATCTCCTCGGTATGGGGTACATGGCATGCGGCACCTTTCCAACTTGCTTGTCGGAAGCAGTCTCGATCATTCTTGGCGACATGTGTGCTCACCCTTCCTAAGGCCTTTCTCGAGTTGCAGGCCAGACAAGGTCTTCTCCCCTGAAAGTCTCTTAGGCGGCTGCGTCAGGCCGCTAGCATGGGTACGCCTCTCGTCCATGATCAATAGTCAATTCAAGTGCGGCAACAAGGCTACCTTGGCTCTTTGGAAGAATTCGTTTGCCTAATATGAAATCAAAATCATCGAAGGAACACTAAGGAAGTCTATTCGTACCTTTCGATCCCCCCCATCTGAATTGCCATGTTTTATTACCATCGTCTCTTGTGCTTAGCTATTTGCGGCTTTGAGCTGACGTAAATGTTTGCGAGCTTTAATAGGAATCTGTTTGCTTCCTTGATACAAATTGTGGGTTTGCCTTTGTCTACCAATGCCACCAATTTTCTGCCCTCGGTCGACAACTCGACATGCATCGGTCGATCTCACGTAGTGCCTCGGCCCGCATTGCATTCAACTTGGCCCGAAGAGGGTTGGCTCTTGTGAGGACCTACCTTTCAGCTATCTTCCCCGCTAGCCGGCTCGGTGCATTGAGCTTCTCCTTCTTTGGGCAATCCCACAAGCTCGTCTTGGCCCATCGCCCGGTCAAAGCATCCGATGGGCTGGTAGCGTGAGGAAGTCGCCTCTCCCAGCACAGCACAGCGTATCCTGTGACTTCTTCCGACCCTTGCCTCCGCTCTTGGAGGCTTTCCATCTGACTTCGGTTCGACTCTTTCTTTGTGGCCTTTTTCCTTTGGGTGGGAGTAGAGGAAGAGAGGTCGCCTGTAGTCGGATAGCGGTCCGTGCTGCCATGGGTGAGGAAGCGAGTCTTGGACACCTTGCCTCCTCGAGTTCGGTTTGAGCCACGTCCTGCGATCGGTTCATGAAGTTGAGCGACTTGTCTGCCCGGACATGTCCATGATGTCGAGATCAGCGAGCTAAATCCCTTCACGCAATCTCGGCGAGCCCGTGCAGCGGTTTCTTCGAGAATTCCCTCGCCATCCACTTATTTGTGTTCGTGGTGGGAACTGATCTTTCGGCTCCTTTGAGATCTCCCGACTCTCGATCTTTGGTCGTCCAGCAGCAACGTCATCGCTCGTTCTAGTCCGCCACCAAAGCTTTTGCATCACTGTCAAATACGCCTTAGTGGTTATCGTTACTGTTCACTTGCGGTATTGACGGCGATAGAAATATTGCTCCCATGTCCCGAGGAAGTTCTCGAGTCTTTGGCGTTAAAGCGCACCCAGTCTTGGGCTCGGTACTCGCACCTTCGTGGAGGCGGATCTGCGGCGAGATGGCGTGCCACGCTGCCCCCTTTCGCTTCAGCAACACGATCCCCTCTAGAGATCTGGTCTGCTCCTCGAACTCCTCGGTCATAGCCTGCGACCGGTCATGGAATGACCTATCCGTTCCTCACGGCTCTCTCGGGTCTGCATCGATTCCGCATTTGTGAGTGAGTTGCGGGGCGGCATCGGCGATCACGAGCCGAAGGGTGGAGTTCGCCTCGATTCTTTGTGTGCTATCTCGCGTCGGCTTTACGGACACACGGGTGCACCTCGGCCTCATCCTTCTTTACTTGCTCCGCCTTGTGCCATCAGCCCAGTCATCCTCGTTGTGACCTTGGCTCTGACCTGTCACCGCATGCTTTCTTTTGCTGCGTGTGCGGCGCCCTAGGAACCGCTAGGCGGCCTTCTCGATGCCTCACTGGTCTCTCGAACCTGAGGCTTACGGGGCACTCTCCCGGCTTCGTGTTTTGTCGCTACTAAAATACAAGACAATTTCGCATATGCTCCCAGCGCCTCGGGGCTCGATGGCACTACGTGGATCGACTCGAGGAACATAATGAATTAACTTAGTGAGCACGCGAGGCCCTTTATATATAGGATGCTTTCAGGGCGATCCACAGTACAATTATGACTAAGAGTCCTCTTTCCCAGCTCTAGTCTTGAATCCGGTGACTGACCTGATCCTTCGCGTTAGGAGTCCTGATTGAATGAAACTCCTATACACAGCCACACGATTCCCACCACGAGTAGGAGTCCTCCCCACACAGAAGTCTTGTCCCGCTAGAGTCTTTCCGAAATAAAGTTAGGAGTCACTTCCCGCTTTGGGTCTTTACGCCTAGGGTCCTTCTTGCATAAGACTCACTTGAGGTATCAGGGCCTCCTTGTTACCTTCAGTTCGGATGTTTGCCGCCCGGGCTCTGCGTAAATAGGCCGACGATGTGACAGTTCCGTTTACCTCGGGATTACGCCCGAGGCCCCTCTGGCCGTGAGTGCGAAGTGACGGTGACATTGTGCGCGTCGACGGGATGCTTGCCTTAGGCTCATGTGCGTGCTTGGCTCCGCGCTTTGTGCTCGGACATGTTTTTGACTTTGCCTTGCTCGTTTTCCTTAGGCGGGCCGCGGGGCCAAGGCGGCGCCCTCATGCCGCCTGAGGACGTTCGTGTTATCTAGTCGAGGGGCTAACGGTTACCCGATTACCGGGGCGGTTGAGAACAAAGGTGAAGATTTACATAAACCTGAAATCTTCCTGACCTATGTGACTTAATTTTAGATGGGAAAAAGTTTCATCTCATTTCCTGAGTTGCATGGTTTTTACGAAATAATATATACTTTTCACTAGTTCCACTGACTTTTATTCAAAACATGATTTCTTGGCTGATCATCATCATTTTTGTATTATTAGGCGGTTTATGTTACGAGAACCATTTCAGGCTCATTTTCTCTTGGGTGAGGTGTTGCATATTAGTGGAAGCTTTGATCTATGTTTCTTATCTTCTTTCATAATGATATGACTAGTGATATAGATCATGCAAAGACTGATAACCTTGATTTGAAGGCGACAATGTCGAAATGTATGGAAATTCATTGCTCCGCATTACGAAGGAATCCTCGAGAATGAGTTCGTGATGATATACTGATGTTAAGATCTAGGATGAAGCAGTACCTTATCTTTGTTCGATTCTTTGAAGATTTAAGTATTTGGGGAAGTTGATTCGGGTTAATTAGACTCTAAGAGTAAGAGTTGAGTGGAATGTTGCTGTGAGAGTTTTGTTGCAGGTCTAAATGACAAGGCTCCCTTGTTGTTCAAAAGGGGATTGAGGTTCTTTTTTTATTTTTTTTATCAGAAACTGAAAAATATATTAAACAATAGAAGAAAGTATAAGAGAATGAAAAGATTTCCTTTCTACGGTACAAAAACCTACAAAATTAAGGATAAAACTAGGAGATACAAACCGTTGCCCAATTAAGAAGAAAAACTGAAAGAGGAACCCCATTAAAGGCTTTGGTATAAACAGCCCACAAAGATGACTAAAAGTAAAATACATCCCACACCTCCTCTTCGGATCTCTCTTTGTTTTCAAAAATTCATGCATTTCTCTAGGGATTGAGAGGTTCATGTCAGGAAGAATTTCTTAGAACATGTTAAAATGCATGATTTTCATATTAAACCCATATCTTATAAGCTTGAGCTTTTAGGAGAGTTGGTCGTTTAACATGGTATCGGAGTTGGTCGTCCTGGCGAGTTTTGCCAGCTGCCGCGATTTGGATTTTGAGTTTTAGGCAAGACCTCTACATTACGTGGAATTTGTTACATAATGGATGCTAAGAGCATACTATAGTTAAGTATTTTTCTTTTATTGATGCCCATGATTGTTCATTTAGTGGCATTATGTGGGTACACGGTTTGTCATCTCATTCTTTAATTATGAATCACAGGGAAGGTCCATTGGGGATGTTTCTAGTGAACAGGCAATAAAAGAGAAGGAGGAGGAGAAAGAAAAGACTCAAGCTACGAGGTTCGAGACAGTTCATTTCAACCTTTTTGTTCTATCATTATTGTGTTGTGTAAATTCAAGAGCAAATTATTATCTAGAGTTTTCATTCACAAGGATTTAAAATATTTACTCTTTTATGCATTTTAGTTTTCGAATCTAAGCCGGTTCGGTACATGTTTGCTTGTAGCGTCTTGGATTCGATTCCTACCGGTTTTCGGTGCGTGGCTTTACCTAGCACATATTGGTGCGTCGACCTAAAAGGGGAGATCTTCGACTTTCCTTTCCAAATTCCGGTTGTTCTTTTATCACGTTGTTAGCGAGAAAATTGATCAAGTTTTATGAACTATACATGAATAAATTGTGAATAATGTGGAAGATTAGAGATAAATACCCAGTTGATTTAATTTGATATGTCTAAATTTATTGTCTTGAATGACAATGATATCATATAAATTTATTTGAAATGGGTGTAGTTGAGGACCACAGACGCTGAGAGATGCATTGATGTTAAGGCCCGACTGGAACTCCTACAAATTGTTGCATGGTGATTTTAGAGAGATGTCCAAAATGACTAAGGAAGCAAATGTAATAATTCAACTTCTCTTGATTGCAATGAGTTCAACTATTTCAAGGACTGATTCCATCAAGAACTATGGTATGAAAATGAACTACTTACCATTTCTCCAAGGATTGTTGGTTTTCTAGTCATCTTTCTTTGTTATCTTTGTGTCTTTATTTATTTTCTCTAAATAAGTTGTGGCCTGAATCAATGGTAGCATCAAATTTCCTTTCTATAAAAAAAGCGTAATTTTTGGAGTTTATTTTATTGGAATAAATATAATTAAAAAGTACTGATCTAGAACTACCTGCTTCCTCAGCTTGAGTTTGTGTTTTCTCTTCAGTTCTTCAAAGATTTCTTGATTAGAAGTTATAAAAGAAGTTTAATGGATTTGAGGTGCCAAGCTCATCGAAAAGGGACAAAATTGTCTAGTATGTACACCACGTATCCCATTCAAATTGTTTTGGAATAGCTTATTTGTTTGAAAATTATAAGATTGAAGTATGTAAATGTTTGCAGACAAGGGATGGTGGAGTGTCCATTTTTCCTAGTGTAAGCTTCTTCAACTTCAAATAATAAGAATTTGGACGTACTTGTCTATTCCATTGATGGCCACACCTTAACCTGGTCTGCGAACGGGCCGCTTGATGTGTATGTTTGTGGTGTGTTTCTGCCTAACTCGGGAGTGTGTCTTAGATAATGGAGACTGAGGAATTGAGGGAATTGGAGATTCGAAACTTCTTAATATATAAGTTTCTCTCGCAAACTTTTTTTGGGTAAACGACCCTAGGAAACTTGCCTTTTCAGGAATTTTATCACGCATTGAATCCTATTTTCAGCCTTCTCCATTTTTCTTTGATGCTCTTTCCTTTTCTAATAAATATACAAAAGCAACATTGAAAATTTGGAATTCTTTAAAGTGCCCCACCACAGGATGCCGCTTAGGTAGAATAAAGACGAGGAAGAAGCTTTGTTTCACGTGGTCCCAGCAGAGATACTGTGGGGGCTCGATTGCCTGGATGAGATATTGCTGAATGAATCTATTTCACATGCACATGCACTACGCTGCCATTACTTATTATTATAAACGAGATTTTTCCTCGAGGCCAGAACCAAACCGTGTCTACAACACCCCATATGGCCATGGCCACGGCCATGTAATCCCATGACTCCTACCAAACCAAATCCTGGGCTATAAATTGAACTCGACTATGAACTATGAAGAGCCTTATAACCGCGCGGTTGTTATTGATCGAGGCCATAAATAGCCTATAGCCAGTCGCTTCTAACCGTGATATATTTCATAAATAACCCACAATTAGGTTTACTGGCACCTAAAACGCTTCATTCACTTGACTTATGGCTACGCCTTTTATCATAAATTCACCCTTTGTTCGCAAACTATTTGCTATATAGATGCATTATTTACAACATTTAGCTTGGGTCGGTGACCACGGGCATAGGCTCCGTTCTTCTAGTGAGCCTTAGAAAGTAGTTTAATTCGGTTTTTTCAAAAGAGGAATTTTTTTATCATCATTCACTTGAAAGGCAAAGAAAATTTGTTTTATCCAAAAACGCAAACTAAACATTCTTTATTCTTGCCTCAATGTCTGGGTCATTCCTTTTTCTAAGGTGAGGATCTTATCATATGGAAACATCTTAGCCACTGTGAAAAGCACTCATGCCATATTTCAATTTTATACCTAAATGGCAACATTATTTTTTTTTAAATACGTACTCAAGAAATTGCTTGTCTATATTTAAAATCGTTAAGAAACGCTTTTTGAAAAACACATAGACCATTTTGGTGATTTCTGAAAATTGTTCTTATTATCTTAATTATGTGTTTTCTGTGTTCTCCTTGTTTTTCAGAATAAAGAAAACTAGAAACCAAAATATTTGTTGTATTTTTCTTTTTTTCCTTGTTTTTGAGAACAAAAAACCATTTTCAAAAACCAGAAACAGACCTTAAGCTTCTTTTTTTTTTCTGAAAAACTTTTCTTCAAAATTGTTGAAGCATGTGACAGTGCTGCTCAAGACATGTCTGCTTCCTCATATTACTCTGCTGTACACACCTCACTCAGGTGATAAGATCTCGTGGTGCTTTAGAACATCATGCAGTCCATGTTCACCTCAAGTCACACAATGCATGCCTACTTCAAGCTACGCTCTCCTCACCTGTTGTCAGCCTATTGAGACTTATGACACACCTCAAAGCACTGAAACTTTCTCTCCGACTGATTCCAATAAACAAATGTGTTTTGTTTCTCTTTGTTGTTCAATAAAAAAAATATATCCAGAAGCTTCAAGATCTGGTTTCGTCTCTCTTCCATGCCCTCTGCTTGATCTCAACAAAAATGAGTCATGAATTATGCGGTTGTTTTCTGACAGACATTTGGGAGCTAGCTCTTCCACTAGCCTACATATACCCCAGAATCTGGCTTGAGGTTTTCCATCTTCAACCTCTCCCTCCTTTCGTCAATTCTTGTCATTGAACAATAGACGGATAAATTCTCTTTCTTGATCTTTCTTTGTCTGCCCTTCCTCTATATCACTTCCAATAGTCATCCTCATCATTTATAGCCGCAAATCCTCCAACCCAAACCTTCCCCCTGGTACACTGGGATGGCCAGTCATCGGAGAAACATTGGAGTTTGCTTTGGCATGTCAAGGGGGAAATCCTGCAAAATTCGCGAAAGACAGAATGAACAAATACTCCCCTCAAGTATTCAAAACCTCCTTATTGTGCCAACATGGTTGTCATCTGTAATGGGAAATGCTCTGCCTCCAACGGGCAACCCGTAGTCTCATGGTGGCAGCGTTCGATGAAGAAGATTTTGTGTTTCCCATCTGTTTTCGAAGAAACTTTAGTAAGAGATAATTTCAAACCCCCTACCTTCCTTTCACTCTCGCCGTAGCCTCTGCAACATTATATAGCCGTCATGGACTCCATGGCAGGCGAGCACATAAAAATGTATTGGTCTCCTCATGGAGAAGTAAAGGTTTTCCGATGGTGAAGAAGTACATCTTCGAGTTGGCTTTCCGGGTGTTTATGAGCATTGCAGATCCTCGGTATGTAGAGATGATTTATCATCCCTTCCAGATTTTGACACAAGGGTTTCTTTCGGTTCCTATTGATATTCCCGGGACGGCATTTAATCGTGTTCTCAAAGCGAGCAAATTCATTCATGGTGAGCTTCTAGAAATCATCAGAAATCGGAAAATGAAGTTAGAACAGAAGGGGAGTCAGCTCTTAGAGACTTTTGCTGTCTCACATGCTCTCAGCATTGCATGAAAAAATGGTGATGTAAAGAGGAAACGGAGACTTCAGTACCTCAAGTTATTTGCCTGCTTTTGCGACCCGCCATACCACAAGTTCTGTCATCACGTTCATCCTCGGGTACCTGGCTGAGTTCCTGATCGTCTATAGCAAAGTCTTGGCACACCTAAAAACCGGCTTTTTCTCCTTTCTTGTCAATCCATTTTGCATTGTTGCCTGAAAATGTTTTTGTTTAAAAAAAAAAGGTTTTTAGGCCACAAATCAAGTGTATCATTAAAGGGGATAAAGTGCATAAATGCCCCGACTTATAGTTGTAGATGTCCACCAGAATCTGAAGCTTTGGCCCACAAGCCGTCGACGCGAAGCTAGGGCTTATCACGCTTCTCAGCACGACTCGGCACGGATGGACAAACAAAGTAAAACACTATTAGCACGAACGCGTGCATAGCTCCGCTTGACTATTTCCGCAAAGTCACGACAACAAAGTACAACATGAGCAACACACAAAGCCGGTGGTACCATTGACCAAAAAACCTGCGCTAAATCGACATAGTATTATGGTTAGAAAGACGTTTCCTTCTTTAAAGGAACACATCAATTTTTTTTTCAAAGCATTCTTCAAGGCTATGTTTATTTGGGAAATTTTGAGTAAAAATATGTACAAAGAAAATAAAGTTTAAGTAGATGAAAAGAAAATAATGAAGAAAAATAAAAATAAAGTTAAATTCAACATGTTATTTTTATTTATTGCCTCCATTTTACTATTTTAAATCATAATATAAAGATGAAATAATTTAAGAATATGTAAGTTTCTAAGTAATTTTATTTATATTATTCGATTTTTCTTAACATTTTTTTATTCCCTATTACTTTTCAAGTGAAACAAACACAATCTAAATTTTCAAAAATCATGAAAAAAAAAGCTTTTTATGATGGAAGTTTTTCTTTGAAAACAATATCAACTAAGTCCTTACAAACTAATATTATTTTTTGATAAAACAAACGTTTTTTTTATTCTTAACAAACTACCTATATTTAACAATATTTTTAAGTGTTTGTTTGTTTTTTCCTTTGTCTTGCATGGCCTTGATCATGGGGTAGCTCGGTGAATATATAGATTCCACCTGTGCAAATGAAATACACTTGGAATGTGGAAAATTAAACAATGAGACTAACCCCACCTGTGCCAGGAACTTTCAGAGAAGCCATCACTGACTTCACTTATGCAGGTTTTACAATTCCAAAGGGATGGAAGGTATGTCGCAAAGGTTATGTTTGGTTGTCAGAAATATGGTAGAAAAGGTAAATAAATATTGTGAAAAATCATTTTCCATAGTTTAAATGACATAATGAATATCAAAGAAAAACTTTAAAAAAAAATATTAAAGAAAATATGGTAATATTTTTCTTAACAATTAATGAGGAAAATAAGGGAGAATGGAAAGGAAAAAGATTCTTTACACTATATCTATCTAATATTTTGACTCCCTAGCTATATGTATTTTTTTATATTTTATGTTATAATAAAATAAGAAATAAAAAAGAAAAAATTATTAAAGTGGTCAAAAGGAAAAAATATTTAATAAGTTCCTTATTCTTTTCTCTAAATTTTTCATGGATAGCCAAAAAAATTTCATATTTCTTTCCTTGCCTTTTATTTTCTTCCATTTTTCTTTCAATTTTCTTTCTACACATTTTCTAGGAACCAAACATACCCAAAATGTTTTGAAAATTAAATTGTGTGCTATATAGTCAAATTGCAACCCTAATGAAAAATTTTCCCGCAGATGTATCGAATGTAACAGTTAAACTCACGAGATCCCAAGTATTTCCCTAATCCCGATAAATTTGATCCCTCAAGGTTTGAAGGAAAAGTACTTCAAATCCATTCACTTTTTGTGTCTTTTGGGGAGGGCTCGCATGTGTCCTCGAAGGGAATATGCTCGGTCTGGCACTTCTGCATTCATACATACGTGGGTGGGACAAGATCTCATATGGGAGAAAGTAGATCCTAGTGAAAAGGTCGCATAATCCATCACCCATTCCTTCCAAGGGCTTCTCACCCACCCGCCTCTTGAAATGGTTTATTTAGGTAGTGCTGGTTCCTACAAAGTACCAGAAAAATATTAAGAAATGACTTTTATATTTGATTATGTTTAAATTTGAAAACCCAAAAGAAAACCAAATATAAATAAAATAACGTTAAAAGGCTCAAAGTCTCACATCTGATGTAAACAAGAATATAATATATAAGCATGGACAATATCACCAGACGACCTTTTGAGAAAAAACTTAAAAACAAAACCATGAGCCAAGGCTTAGCTCAAAGTGGACAATATCATACCAATGTGGATATGGAATGATCTATGAGGTTTCCCGACAAGTGGTATAAGAGTAGGGTTTAACGGTTAAGCTTAACCGTATCAGACAAGTGGTAGGTGTGGTTGCACACCAACAAATACTTGAAACTATATATTTCAAATTATTTAATCTTTATATTGATGAGTTAAAAATAAAATTTGTTTGAAGAAACAAAAAAAAATTGGGATTTAACTTTTTATTTTCATTTTCCTTATTTTTCTTCCTATTTTCTTTCCCTCTTTTTGAAACAAACATAGCTTAAGATGTTATTTTTTTTTTTTTTTGAAGATGTGGTAACTTAAGAATTCATAAATAAAACAAATAAATATTTTATAAATGGAGGCTTTTATGCTTCCACACATAAATGAAGCTTTTTTACGTGAGAATATTCAACTGCTCCTACCAAACTGTGCATTATGACTTTTATATATGATTACCACCTTTGTCTTGATTCATTTTTCATCAAAAGAAACATGATGGAAGAATAAAATAAATCCCAACAAGTTGTCATCTTCATACAACACTCATTGTTACTCACATCACATTCTCTAAATACTTATCCACTTGGTATTCAATCGAGCCTCCATGAAAGGAAGAGAAACTAATTATGCCATGAAATCGAGAGTAAGGCCTTTGAGGGATTTCAACCCACGAATTGTGTTTGGAAGACTCCTTAAGTTTCTGCAGAGGATGGTCGTGATTCTTGAGCATAGCGTAATGATAATAAGATAATCCCCTACCTTCTTGGTCTGCAGAAATTAAGTAAAGTAAGAGAAAAACAAATATTAATTCATGCTTATAAAAAAATTATGTACAGAGAAATGATTTGAGGAATTTTGTTATATGTTTATTTAACCATTATATATGAATATAATAGTTCTTGCCTACCAATTCAAAAAACGAAGCTCTAAATAAAATTTAATTAATTCAAACAAAAAATTGGCCTTAAATGAAGCCTCTCTAAATAAAATTTTCAATCAATTCAAACAAAAATTTTGATCCATAAAATAGCTGTGGTTATATGGTCCTTTTAAATTTAGTAATCCATTCCCAGAAGATAAGGAGGACGAGATGTCTAAATTTCATAAAATCAAAATCTTGGGATAGTTGAATACAAATAAATTGAAATAAAAGTAAGAAAAGGAAAAATAAAAATCCTTTTGAATGACTTTACTGTATCAAATTTTATTTTGAACTGAACATTAATTTTTTAAGCATCTGAACATTTTAAAGTGTATATTTTTTCTATTAATTCTAATAAAAAATTTAATCTTCAATAAAAACCCAAGATGTAGAAGGCTTACCTTACTCAGGGGAATACAGTTGGAAACTAGAGATGTCTTCTAAAGACAGTTTCTATGAAGGTTAGGCTTCATTATGTTTTAAAGTTGAAGTTTCTAAGCTTGATTACATGATCTGCTTTTTTTTTTGCAGTGTTTCAGATTAGATTTTTTATATATTAGGTTTTAAGTCTGGTTATATTGTATTCAGATCAAACTGGAATTTATGAACGACTAAGTTGTTTTTGTTCAAATTCCTGAGGACCATAGTTTTGTAATGGATGTGGGTGCCTGAAAATTAATCTTGGTTGTACTTCCTTCTCGATGCAGGCTATTGATCTGTTGGAGACTATAGGTGTGATCCAGAAAAAGAAGAAGAATTAATTAATTTTGTAACTAATTTGACTTGGCCTTATCATCCTATTATAGATCTGTTGGTATTTTAAAGTTTATTTTTTAAAATCTAAAATAAACATCCTATTATTTCTCATAGTCTTTAACCTTTTAAATAAAATAATATTTGAATCATTTACTTAATCAATTTGTTAAACCAAGTTAAAAGGAATTTAATTCCTCTTCAAATGCCTTCCTAAACTGATTCATATGGAGACTTAATGTTTTTCCACTAATTTGTTTATTTATAATCCATATTATTTCCGGCAAGAATTAATTAATTTTTTTTTTTATTTATATCCATGTTATTTCTGACAAGATTCATTTTACAATAAAATTTGAATTGTTGACTTTATATACATATATATATATATATATATATATATATATATATATATATATATTAATCCAAGTCATTGGGATCTTGGGTTTTATTTATTTAATAAATTAATTTAATTAAAATATTTGGAAAGATCAGTTGGGGCCACCTAAAAATAGGTGCTCCCCCCTCCTTCCTCCTAAACACCTTTTACCTTCAGCTCTCTTCTCTCTCTTGCTCAAGTGCTTCCAAGCACTCCTCTCTCTCTTAAGTGCTTTCAAACACTCCTCTCTCTCAAGTGCTCCTAAGCCCTCTCTCTAATTTTTCAAGTGCTTTTATACTGGGCACATTTCTTAGAGGAATATTTTGGTATACGAGTTGCATCAGGATCTTACTAAGGAGTTATCTTTACTACGAGTGCACCCGAGGTGAGATTTGGCTATTGAACTTTCTAGAGATAGAGGGTCTGCTCCTACTCGCACCAAGGTTACAAACCTGAGGAGGGCGACCCACTTTTAAGGATAGTGCACGGCATCTTCAGCCATCCTAACAGATAAGTTCATCATACCCAATTGTTCCTAGTTTGTTTGTTTTTGGCTAAGTCAAATTCTATAAATCCTTACACCTACTTAAAGGCCTTCTAAAAGTGGAATCATAGCCCAAGGTAGTAGGTGGTAACTAGTTTGTACATGTCTAGGCAAGTGGGGTATAGTGGAACATTATGATCCCTCCATTTACTTGAGGTTTTCCTAGTATACTTAACACAACTCTTACTACTGTCTTGGTTTCTGTCACCCAAAAGAGCAAGTTCAACCAACATGATCAGCTCATTAAGTTTAATTATAGGCTTTCAAATAGGTTATTGAGCTCACTAAGTTTGTTTCTCAATTCTAAAATTGGTTTCCGTAGGCACTTAGTGTACCAGTTTACAGGCTTTTACAAGCCGATGACTTAGCTTTGGCATTATTCCTAGTGGAGTCCCAAGATTTTTGTTCTTTTATAAAGAAATGATTTGTTCCCTTATTTATAATTTCAACAATTATTCCTTGTTTGAAGTAAATGTTAACCTCAGCTATTATGGCTGCTGAAAATATTTTGAAAATTAGTATTAAATCCAAGATCTATAATGGCAAAAATAATCTCTTCTGGAAGGACGGATGGCTATAAGCCTCTCCAGTCATCAACCTTACCTTAAGAGATCTAAGCTTGGTTGATTCACTCAAACCCGTGAAAGCCTACTAGCACAATCCGACATAATGGAAATGGGACCTTCTCGATGGACTTCTCCCCCTCAAAACTTATTGAAGTTGGGATCTATAAGAGTGCGACCTGATTATGATGGGGTAGACGGTATTTGTTGGGTTCCATCCCATGATGGTAATTTCACTATAAAATCATCTTATAATCTCGAGTCTCCCTCTTCGAATATACACTTTCTGGATGGTACTTTCTGAAGATTATTTGAACTTAAAATCCTCAGAGATTCGCACCTTCTTGCTCATCTATCATGGCAAGGTGCTGACTACCGAAAGAGCAAAAGGAAAATATCTAACAACCCTTATTGTCATTGTTAGTGCTGTAGATAGAAGATGTGGACCATTTATTTAGAGGATGTCTCCGCTTGGAAAACCTATGGGATATTCAGCTGGGTGACGTGACCATAACAGGAGCCTGTAATATGCCATTTCAGGAGTAGATTCACAACAATCTCCATAATAACTGAAAAGGGAAGGAAGATGATTGAAAGGAAAGGTTTGCTACCTACCTTTGGTGTATATGGAAGTGGCGAAATGATGAAGTCTTTAATAACCGTATCATTGATTTCAATCGGAAGAGAGCAGTAGTAAACTCCTACAACCATGAATTCGTAATAGCTTTTGCTTCTCAAGCAATAGCTGTTGGAGGTAGACACCTGACTAGGGTGAAGTAAACCCCCTCTTGGATGGAGAAAACTGAATACAAATGGCAGTTTCTATTGGGAAACCAAGGTAGCAGGTTCGGGAGGCATACTCAGAAACGACAAGGGAGAATGGGAAGATGGCTTCTCAGTCCAGATCGGATGTAATAACATAGAGGAAGCTTAAACTTGGGCTCTCCTCTATGGTTTAAAAATGGCATGGGAAAATGGAGTTACAAGACTTATGGTTGAAGTAGACTCCGTGAAGCACAACTGGATTAAAGGGCTGGAGGAAACAGCAAACTCCCATGCCAATGTGATCCAAGAATGTAAGGAATGGCTTCAAAGAGGTTGGATGGTTAACATCAAGCATGTCTTAAGGGAGGGTAACTTGGTGGCGAACAAGCTAGCAAAGCTCGCTTTAAAGTCTCATAGTAGGAATATCATAAGATGGCTTCAACCCCCAGAGGAGGTTGACGGATAGATTTTTCAGGATTTGATGGGCAGCAAAATGTCGAGAAGGGCTCAATTGTAGCTGTTGTGTTTTCTTCAGGGTAGCCCCCCTCCAATTGATAAAAATAAATAAAATTAAAATGTTAACCTCATAATTACCTAGATATACTTGCTTTAATAATGTTATTTGTGAGTAAGATATGTCTCTCACATACCCACCTCGCATATACCGTCGTGTTACATAAATGGGACAGAAGGTATGTCTCGTTCTATTTGGAATTCTTGAACCCTCCTCACTAGAGTTTAGGACAGGAATGTAATAGGTATTAGGTGTTGGGTTTAGAATTGACACTATCTTCATCCCCAGTGCTTCACAGGAAGATGTCTACTTCGAAGTTCAAGTTTGATGAAGATTTGAAGGTTTAAACATGAAGTCCTTAGAGAAAGTTGGGACTATGTTCGAACTGAGTAAGGACTCGACCGCCTGACCTCGCTTCAAGGTAACTAGAAGGAAGAAATTGAAGAGGACTAAGACTTCTCTTGATCCTATGGATAATGTTAAAGGTTAGAAAATCCACCTATGAGATAATCTCTCCTATGAAGTTGGAACACAAGTAGGACTCCACTCTAAAGAGGATTGTTTAGTGCCCAAGTGTACTAATTCTCGTTGTGACGGCCTGGAGATCATTTTCGTAAAGGAATAATACTGAACTTCATAATTAGATACTGCGACACTTTTGCACATGCCAAACTCACGTGATCTGGTGCAACAAGAAGAAGCCTACTCAATCTAGGACTATGCCACGTGGATTGATGCAACAAGAATCATCACGGGTAGCGGTTCTACTGGGAATAGGACTCACTCTCAGACCAAGTTCGAACGAGCATAGAACTCTACTCAAGAGAGGACTCTTTTGGTCTCTTGACTTCTGGGAAGAAGCATCAGGATAAACTAGTATTTATCAACACCCTATAGATAATGGAAATCTCTCCAATCTAATAATTCAACTATCAAACTAGATTTGGAACATATTGGGTTTAGAATTGTCAATATCTGCTCCGATTCTGCTACAAGAAGATGGTCGCTTAGAAGATGAACAGGAAGATTCATGGCAACATCTTATCCCCGGAAGAACCGTGGCAGTCCGGACTAACCTCGTCCCATAGTGGTACGTACACGCCGTAATCTGGAAGTCCGCACTAGTGTTGGAACTAAATTTGGGACACAAGTCGCCTCTCGGTCGCAGGCCAAGGTACATCGTGAGCAAGTAACCTATGTGCCCGAGGATCTTTTTAGGCGATAAAGATCAAATCAAAACTACGGCAAGTGAATAAAGATCAAATCAAGAAGTTCAGATCTTCTAAGTTATAAAACCGCACTGGAAACACCTGTGTGGATTTCCTATTCTCAAGATGATAGTTTCTTAGCAAAGAAGTTTCTAATTTCACGTGATAACCTAGCGAAAGTTCCAAATAATCCAAGGTAGTTAGAGTCATATTTGTTAGGATAACAACTAACCTTATCTAAGTCTTCCACAATCAAATATACAAGGCTATATATTTAAGTTTTCTAAGATGTTCACCATGGATTCTACAACTCCATCTTAAGGTATCAACGTTGAAGCCTTCTCACTTGGGCGTGAAAGATCACTTTCTTTATGATTCATAATCTCATCTTATTCTAATGTAATGGGCAATGGGTGTACAACATTGTCGGTAGAAATGAAGGAGTTCATTCTAAATCCCACTATGATTGATTAGGTCAGCAAGGGTCTCGAGCAAAGAGGCCTCGCACTACGTAAGACCAATTGCAACCTTGAATCATATTGAGGGAATCCTCAGCATTCGGGGTGCTGAGAACGGAGGGATTACTTTGAATTTCACTATGAGTGATTAGGGGTTTCGTTAGTTGACCGTGGGTAGAGAGTGGAGTCTCGCATCACATAAGACTAATTGCAAACCTTGAATTAGATCAATGGAAATCCTGCATTCAAGTACACCCCATGGACATAGACAATTTCGTCAATCATAAAATTTTGTGTGTGTTTTTATTTTGCTACATATATTTTTTATTTGAGTTGTACACAGACCATCCCTCAGAGAGTTCGGACTTATTGCACATCCGAATCCAAATCCAAATACACCAGGGACCATGTCCAAGAACACTCACTTATATATGAGATTAGGTAAATGGGATGGAGGCGCCTCATCCCAAACCCGTCTCATTGTCATCCCTAATCTGGTCCAAAGTTTCGTATAGGCGATCTGTAAAAGTGTAGTGGGTGTCTTCACCTCTAAAACTCAATAACACTTCAAAGGTATATTTATGGACTGAGATAGTAGAAAAAGAGGATTTTTGGTCAAAGGAAGCTATTGTTGGACAATTTCTATAAGAAAGCTTAAAGAGAGTTGAGGAATGGGGATTAACTTATGGGTCCCAATGCATAAGCATGAGACTTTTAATTCTCATCTAGGCATTCTATAATTTCTACACCAATCGCACAAATTCCACCTGCATATCCGGATATTCGAAGTAGAGAATTAAACCGGATTTTACCCTCTTTGAAAGATTCATATAGTATCAAGACAGTAAAATAATTATTAAACTAAAATAATATTTATTATTTATATACATAACTAAATTTTATTTAAAATACAAATGCTTAGTTATCTTCTTATGATATAACAAGAGTCATTTATTCACATGACCAAAAGAGTAATGACAGGAGGTGGGCGGTCTTAAAAAGGACTCACCCACTGCAGTTCAAAAGCAACCAGTCTCCTAGCATTTATAAAGGGAGACTTATGTATCAAAGCCTATTTTGAAAACAAATGTAAAGGAAGTACAAGAATTTGTTTTCATGATCTGTGTTATGACAAAAAATTGTAAATCATAAGCAATACTGCAAACATGTCTCCAAAATACCCTCATGGCACATGTTCTTTCTCCCTCTACCCTACCTTTCTCTCATTCGCCTCCACTCCATCTCTCTCTACTTTTTCATTAGAAAAGTAATTAACTACTTTTTCATTTAAATATAGAAGTTTTTTTCAACTTTAATTTTAATTATAGTTGGGGCCTCAAATTGTAAAACTCGGGAAATATTTAATATTTCTGAAAAATGGCAAAAATAATAAAAATTACCATAATTGTCATAGCTCAGAAATTTATGACTGAGATTTAAACACACAGGCCTTGGATTTGTTCCTCACAAATCTAGTGATCCGTGAAGTTTCATTAATTCCGAGACACCAAAATTTTTACGATTTTCTAGGTAGAGTCAACAAGGACTCAGGACTTATATTTTACTAAAATTTAAAGTCGTGAAATGGTTTGAAAGTTAAGTTCATTTAAAATAAATCGAACTTGAACTTAATGAAAATAAATTATTCTGTGGTAGGTCCGATCGAGCGAGATTACGTGACACGTGGCATCATGAGAGCCATATCAAACCTAACTTAAAAATAAGTCAAGTTAAAAAGAGAAAAGAAAAAAAAATGAGAAAAATATAGTTAATAAAAACTAAGAGAAGGAGAGGAGAGGAGAGAGAGAGAAAAGAGGGAAAAGAGGCTATACTCTTCTCTCTCGATTCACTTTTGGAAATGTGTCGTCGTTTTAATTTCAAGACTTAAAGCTGAGACTGACAGGGCTACGCACGACACCGGGAACTCCAAGTTTCGCCGAGGTTTCACGCGGGAGGTTCATGAAGTCGAAAGCTTCAGGTTCAAGAAGTGTCTGTGGGACTTCCTTAGGGCATTGCTCACGCTCCAAGAGGTAGGGCTTTCTTCTTACTCAGGTTATTTCTAGCCTAAATGTCATTTAATGACATGGGTTTTCCTTGGGGTCGTGAGTGGTTGTGCAGTTCAATCCCAAAATTTCGGACCGAATATCGAATGTTTGAAATCGCTTTTATACCTGAAGACCTGTGGTTTGAATGATCGTTTCGCCCTAACTGATGCCCAGTTTTGTTGTGTGTTTTGGGTGTTAGGGCTGTTTGGTTTGAAGTTTTAATGCCCAAGGCTGTTTGGCCATTAGCTCTAAGGAGTCGCTTGATTGTACATTGCCATAATAGTGCCCCAAGCTAATCTCTTAATGATGTCCGTTTTTGGCGCTGATTTTAGGTTAGAAAAAGGGAAAATTTAGACTAGTATCCTTCAAGGAAATTGTATCCCTATATGAGAAATTGATGTTAGACTTTTGAATCACCTAAATCGGACCTCTATAACTCAAGTTATAACCGTTTTCCAGACTGCCTGCTGTTCTCAAGTTTCTACAACCTATCGGTCTGTGTTTTTTAAGTGATCGATTTTTCAAATGGAAAAGTGAGAATTTGGACTAGTATCCTTCAAGGAACTTGTAGCTCTATCTAAGAACTTGATGTTAGGGTTTGAATCACCCAAATCAGACCTCTACAACTTAAGTTATGGTCAATTTTCAGATCAAGCACAAATTAGGTCGTTTAATGATTTGTATCCGCATTTTTGCCAACAGAGTATGATTGTAGTATATCATTGCTTGAATTGGAGTGATATACTTGGTCGAAATTTTGTGTTCTAATACTCAATTTGGATGTTTATGAATAAGGCCATTACATGGATTATTGTAGGCCGCCAGGACAGCGTCTTGTCACAATTCTACTTGTAGGTTGATGGATGTCGCTACCGAGTAGTAGTGACTTGTGATGTCAATGTATGCGTGTATTGATACGATGGCATGAATTTGTATGATATATGTGGAATTCCTGTATGCTTTCATATAAATGTCCAAATGATGTATGTAAGTACTATATGAGAGGAGATGCAATACATAGCAATCATCATATATGTAGCATGTTATGAAAAAGCAATGGCATGACAGATCGTATTATGTACTAGGACATCACATATGTATGCATGGTAGAGATCGACATCGCGTTTGGTCTTCTTCGATGGATGTCGGCACATGGTCAGATCGACACCGTGTTTCGTGTCTGATGGTGGCCCGACAACATGGACAACATCTAAAAATGAGTCTCACTAGCTTTGAAAATGAAAATACGTGAGTTGATGGAGCAAGTTGCAGTAGATCCTCCCTAAGGTGAAATACTCATTTATCGAGGTTAAACATGATCACCTAATTGCGAAAGCCCGTCGTACCGTAAAGGCGTGCAAGGCCCGTAAACCTCATGAAAATCAGGTCTACAATGCAAGATAAACCCAAAACTTGGGAAATGCAAGTTGATATTGGAAATTGTCCAATGGCTTTTGATTTAAAACAAAAGCTTTGTTTTGGAAAGAATGTCATTGCACATCACCTACGGACATCGGACGTTGCTTTTCACACTTCTGATATGCATATGAGAGTCATGAGACTCTGACATGGGATAGGGTGAGTCACATTTCTCATCCATGACATGTAGATATTCAGTAGGAACATGCTTGTTTCGATTAATGTGTGATGTGCTATCGCATGTGTGCACTTAGTATGGAGTCAGCTCTGAGGAATTCATTCTTACTCTGGCTTTGCTCACCCCGTCAGACCCTTCGTGCATGGAGAGGTACAGGAGACGCTTCTCTCGACAAGGTCGTGATTATGAAGGAGGCCGACATATCTTAAGAAACTTCCTTGTGAAAAGTACTAGATAAAAATAGAATTTCATTTAATTCTTTCGAATATCAGAAAAATACTTCTGGTAATGGTAAAAGAGGGTCGATCTGACTCTTACCGACCACTAAGGTTTTATTTTCATATTTTAGATTTAAATGTGAAATGAATGGGTCCCAAGAAAGGGATGTATATCGGGATATCGATTGCATCGACCGTGCTGGCCATTACTACTTCTCGCTGCACCCTGGGACGGGTTATGGTTATATTGTTATACAAGTTGTATATTCGGGTAGAGCTCCCACAAAGGAGACTCGCCCGATTTTGCGGAAATGGGATCCCGATAATACCACAATAGTGATATCTGTGTTACCTGAACCACAGAATTCGTAGTCGACGCAGTTGTCAACCCGGGACCCCCTGAATGTGGCATATCAGAATGAGCCTAGGTAAACAACCACCTAGGAGCTCTGTGTGGGTATTCATAGTATGGTCCTCGATACTAGCTTCAGGTCGCCTAGGTATCAAGAGTCTAAGTACATGAGTACCGATGGCTAACCCAGCATGGGCCTGCATCATGCATCAAGCCAGGTGTCAAGGTGTTTCAGGCTTACAATATGTCGTAGATATGTGTGGTGATTTGTGTGAAACAATATACATGGTAGATCAGATATAGAATGTAAATAGAAAACATAACCTTGGGGTTCTAAACAAAATGAACATGATAGTTCAAAGAGAACTCGATTTGTAGCTTTAGTGTCTCGCACATGCACCACTAAGGAAAAGTGGGATTTAACTGGGTAGTTCATGATGTTAAAGTCTATTGCTGGTTGGTATTGCAGTAATTACCAAGGATTTTAAGATAGAAATTTGATAACTTATTTGTTATCCGACACGTGCATGGCTAGCAGAGGAAGAGGACATCGAGGTGGTGTCGGCACAACCCACAACCACCGGCCACTCAACGCATCTCACCGTAGGTTGTTATCGCCGCGCCTACTACCCTTATGCAGTGTGTGTCATTGCCGCCAACATCACACACAAGCTAGTGCAATTGGAACCAAAGGGGGTCAAGTAACTTCTAAAGGCTCGAGACACGCCATCCTTCAAATTCAAGGAGCAGAGACCCACGGCGTCACGCTTTCGATTAGTCTAGAAGACACGCGCAAGGATAAGCAAGGCGAGAGCTCAACCTTCTTTCTAGCTCCAAGAAGAAGCGGGGACTTCGTTACCTAGTCTCGCGACAAGGTCGCGCCACCGTACAAGGCCAAGGTTAATCATTTGCAGAGCACCCCAGCTGCTCCTAGCCGCCTGGGATAGATGGCAGAAGCACTGATTGCCACCGCCGACACAGGAGGCACGGATCCCGCCCTCTGGAGGCAGGACTGAAAGTTACGAGACACCACGCCTTAGTTATCATGGGATATGCATGGACACGCTTGTTCTTCCTACCCCAAAGATGGGCCTGAATCGTATCGCCCCAAGAAACAGACAGCACCTAGCCACTGCAGAACGGCCACATGGGCTGGGCATGGGTCGGGTCGAGCCCAAACCTTCAGCCGATACTTCAAGACCCAATCCGCTTGTCTACGGTCAGGTACCGCAGCTGAGCTTGTAGATCGCCCGATGCACGTGGTACATTTCATTCTGACGCCTCGACAAAAGTGTCTTAATTCCCGATGCATCGTATCCATATTTAATGTTGCATCACAGCAGGAAAGGTTTGAGCTTAGAGGTTGAAACCTTGAAAGCCGTAGATAGAATTCTCCCTTAGAACTGTATGATGTGAATCATATGTCGTGGTTGTGAGTTAGAGATCTCTGGGATTCTACTCACTGTGGACCTAAGGGTCATAGACATGTAGGAGTTTGATGTCATCATCGGGATGTACTGGTTGATGGCACACCAAGTCTTCATTGACTATGATCGTAGAGAGCACGCCACACATAAGACAAGATTTGTAAGATGCTTCAAGGGGACTGCCACCATGCTTTACCCTAGACTCGTATACCACTTTAGGATGGCGGCGGGGACACCCATGGTCAAGAAGCAAGCCTTACCCCGAAAGCACTCCGTGAGACAGGATTCGGGGTCTACTCCTGGTGGTTTGTGAATACAGGATAAAAAGCCCGATGAGCTATCTGGGTTACCTCCATAGAGGGATGTAGACTTCACATCGAAGCACCTCGGGTACATCGTCCATCTGTTGTCTGAGGTCTACGTCATCTGGTCAGCAGAACCCACAACCGACACGGAGTTGTCGGACAAGGGTTTCATTAGACCGAGCACTTCACCACGGGGCTTTCCAAATAATTTACCGAGAAAGAGGTTCTGTCTTTTAGAATGACCCATGCGAACCAAGCATTCCAGAATTGTACAGGCTCATTTCGCCCTATTCGATAGTCCCGCAAAGGGGACAGGTACACAAAGGTATCAGGATGCTCGAATGATGGATCGATGCTTTGATGTAGTCCAGAGGGTAGTAGCTATGGTTCTCGGAAGAAGAATCGTGAGCGAATTACTCCCACGCATGACATGGAGTTACGCCATAGTTCGCCTGAAGATTCAAGGCCATATCACCTATAATGAAGGAGCAATAGGTGTTTTCGTAATTCACAAAAAGTCCAAGTATACTTTATACAATCCAGATTCTCAACAACATGAGGTAAACACAAAGTGGATGGAGACCATGGATTTACGCACTTCACCCTTGCAATACCATCTGGAAGGCAAATGGGATATCATGTCAATCTAAGTCACTGGGATTATCGGGCTAAGGTAGCTTCCCTGTATAGGCGTATGATCGAGGTTGTAAGACGGGTCCGGGTTACGCACGCTGATCGCTTAGGTACTTTGTGAGTTTAGGGGCTACACTGTCCCTATTGAGCAAAGTGATTGAGTCTTAGGAGTAGGACGCAAAGATAGTGTCCATCATGGACCGGGTGCACTCAAGTGCGTGTGACAAAGGCTGGGCCATTCATACAGATGGTAGTCCTCGGTATAGGGGACGGGTTGTGGTTCCCCAGTTGATAGATCTGAGAGAGGAGATCCTCAGGGAATTTCATTGCTCTCAATTTTTTGTATCCGTGTGGCACCCAAGATGCCATGATCTTCGTCACCGCATACTGCTGAGTGGGACGGAAGAGACACGCCGGGGATTGCTCAACGATGTCTCATGTGTCAACAGGTAAAGGCTAAGCACCAGAGGCCACCTAGGCTACTCTAGCCAATGGAGGTAGCAAAGTGAAAGTGGGAGCATATCACGATGGATTTTGTGACTCACTTTTACACGGACCTTCAGGCATGATGCGTGTGGTGATATTAGTGAACCACAAACTCCACTTCTGTCGGTACACTTTTTTGCTATGTGGATGACCTTCACATTGGAGGAATTCTGCAGGTTGTATTTACGGGAGATAGTCTGGTTACATGGAGTACTGGTATCCATAGTATCAGATTGGGACCCCAGGTTTACGTCATTTTTGGGGAGAGTTTCCAGCGAGCCATGGGGACACGATTGATGATGAGCGCAGCTTTTCATCCTCAGACGGACGATCAATCAGAGTGGACCATCCAGATGTTAGAGGACATGCTATGGGCATGTGTTCTAGATCTCAAGGGTAGTTGGGAAAAGCATTTGCCCTTGGTGGAGTTCGCCTACAACAATAGTTATCAAGTGACTATACAGATGGCACCCTACGAGGGTTTGTATGGGAGGCCATGTCAATCTCTGGTCTGTTGGAGGGAGGTAGAAGAGAGAACCACCATAGGCCCGGAGCTAGTTAGAGACACCTTTGAGAAGGTGGAATGGATACGGAAGCATCTTCTCACGGCTGAAAGCGACCAGGCTAAGCCGGCGGTGACTGGCGACCTCCCAAATTATGGTGGGTGATCGTCTTCTTGAAGGTGATGCCTAAGAGAAAAGTGGTCAGGTTCGACAAGCGGAAAGCTATCGTAGGGAATATGTTAAGGCCCTTTGAGGTACTCGAGAGGGTGGGTTTGCATACCGGTTGGCCTTACTGCCAAGCATTGAGTCATGCATCTGGGCATTCTGTAATCATAATTATGTTTCACCGGATCCGACTCATGCTGGTGGATTGGGGAAACTGTAGTTGATGCAGATGGAACCTTAGAGAAACCTATCGTGTCATGGATAGCCGAGATCAGGTTCTGGCCGGCTTTGTGAGGCTAGTGAAGGTGTTATTAAGCGACCTTAGTGATAAAGGAAATGACATGGGACGAAGACACCATGCGTGCAGCTATCACGCTATTCAGTGGGAAGAGGTATGTTTTAGTCATTGATGTTAAATGACTGTTTTATATGCATGAAGTTATTATTAATGCGTGTGTAGAATTTTGAGATGAAATTCATTTAAAGAGAGGAAAGAATGTAAAACCCAGGAAAAATTTAATATTTCTGAAAAATGGCAAAAATAATAAAATTTGCCATAATAGTTCAGGGAAGCCTTAAAAATCCTCTAGATCTCGGATGACATAACGGACTAAGTCGTTGGATTCCTCTAGTGAAATCTAGTGACCCAGAAAAGTTTCGTCGAATTATGAGAGTTGGAATTTTTATGATTTTCTGGGAGGTGAGTCGCCAGTGACTCCAGGGATGAGATTTTACGAAAATCTCGAATGTCAAGAAATGACTTGAGTTAATTTTATTTAAAATAAATTGAACTTGAACCGGGATGAAAATAAATTTTTTCGAGATAGGAACGGATCCGAGCGAGAATCACGTGACACTTGGCACCATGAGAGCCACATATCAAACTTAACTTAAAATAAGTTAGGTTAAAAAGAGAAAAGGAAAACAAAAAGGAAAGGAAAAGGGAGAAAAGAAAGGAAAAACGGAGAAAAGAAAGGAAAAACAGAGAGAATGAGAGGAGAGGAGAGGAGAGAGAGAGGGAAAAAGGGGTTCTACCTTCTCTCTAAGATCTACGGAGCTCAGGTGGTTGTCTCGCGTCGGGCCAAGACTTAAATTTAGAGTACTCAGCGAGGGCTACGCGTGGACACTAGAAACTCCAAGTTTCGACAAGGTTTCGCGCTGGAGGTTCATGAAGTCGAAAGCTTTGGGTTTGGAAGTATCATGGGACTCGCCCAGGGGAGTGCTCACGCTCGAAGGTAGGGGTTTCTTCCCTACTGATTTATTTCTAGCCACAAAGGCCATTTAATAGTGGGTTTTTCCTTGGGCCCTTAGTATCCATGCGGTTCAGTCTAATTTTGGGGCCAGATATTGAGAATATTTAAGGACTGTTTCGGGCAGTCCAGGACTGTGTTTGAAGATTTGTTTTAGTCCTGGAACTGATGTCTTTGGGTTTTGTTGTGTGTTTTGGTGATAGGGGCTGTTTGGTTGAATTTTAATGCCCTAAATGGGCTTTTTGGCCGTTTTTACCCTAAGGGGCTGTTTGGCAAAATAATAGGTTATGGGAATAATGCCCTATTTTGACCTTTATGATGTCAAGTTTTTGGGGCTGATTTTAGGTTAGAAAAAGGGAGATTTTGGACTATAATTCTTCAAGGAAATTATAGCCCTATCTGAGAAATTGATGTTAGGCTTTTGATCCACGAATGGACCTCTACTGCTCAAGTTATGGTCCATTTTTTCGGGATTGCCCAAGCTGCCCTGTTTGGCCAGACCTCTTAATCCCGGAGTTTTTTGTGACTGATTTTCGGATGGGAAAAAGTGAGAATTTGGATTAGAATCCTTCAAGGAACTTCTATCTCTATTTGAGAACTTGATGTTAGGCTTTTAAATCACCCAAATCGGACCTCTATAACACAAGTTATGGTCCGTTTTCAGGGATTGCTATAGCTTAGGTTGTTTTTATGGTTGTGTCCGGTTACGCCTGGTGGTATATGATTGTGTAGTATATCATTGCTTGAATTGAGTGATATACTTGGTTGAAGTGTGTGGAGATCAGGGTGTGTGTTCTAATGGTTTGGCTGTGATGTGGCATGAATAAGGCCATTACATGGCTTATTGTGGAAACTAGTTGTGGACATGTCTTGTCCGCGGTCGACGAAGGTTGATGAATGTCGCTCTTTCGGTAGTAGTGACTTGTAGATATCAATGTATGCGTGTATTGTCACGGTGGCATGGGCCAGCGTATGATATATGTGGAATTTGTATGCTTTTGATATAAATGTCAAATGATGCATGGGTAATTATGCATGAGTAGGCATACACATAGCACTCATCATATATGTAGCATAGTATGAATGAGCAATGGCATGAGATTTGCATTTACGTGCACTGGGACATCACATGATGGTGTGAGTGCATGGTAGAGATCGACACTATGTTTGGTGTTCGTGGGATGTAAGTGGTATATGATTGATGAGCACTATATTTTGGTGTTTAATGTTGCCACCCTCAGGGGTGAAATACCCATTGTGAGGTTAAAAACATGATCATCGCGGTGAAAGCCTATAAAATGTCGAGGAAAGGCGTGCGGCGTCTGGCAGTCTCAAACCCAGAAAATCAAGTAGCCCACAAATGCGCCAGCACACACAACTTAGGAAATGCAAGTTGATATTTGAAACCGTCCAATGGCCTTTGATTTATAAAACAAAAAGCTTTTGTTTTGGAAAGAAATGGTCATTGGTGGCACATCAATGGCGGACATTGGATGGTTGGTTTTTCTACTAGAAGCATATGCATGTGTGAGAGTCGGTGAGACCGGAATGTGGGACTAGGGTGAGTCGCGTTCACCATCCCATGACATGTAGACATTCGAGTAGGAACATGCTTGTTTTGCTTGAATGTGTGGTGTGTCATTGCATATGCACTTAGGTGGGGAGTTGCCCTTGTGGGAATTATTCTCTGCTGGGCTTTGCTCACGCGGTCGTGGGACTCCCCCTTTCAGGTACAAGGAGTATACAAGGAGAAGGCGCTCCGACAAGGCCGTGATTATGAAGGAAGCCAACAAGTGGCTTGAAGAAACTTTTGTAAAAAGTGTTTTGTATAAAAAAATAATTTCGATTTAATTCTTTTGAACTATTGTATAAATAATTGGGTGTATAATTATGGTAAGAGGGTCGTGATCGGACTCTTACGGACTGTAATTAAGTGTTTTATTTTCATATTTTAGATTTAAATGTGAATGAATGGGTCAGAACAAGGGATGTATATTGGGGATATGAGCAGTTGGACCATGTGGTCATTACTATACTTGTTGTGACCTGGATAGGTTATGGTTATACTATTATACAAGTTGTATGGCAGGTGAGGCTCCACAGAACAAAGGGGACTACGCGATTTTCAGCTGAAATGAATCCGGATAAATGGGACACAACGATTGTGTGGATCACCCGAAATTCAGAATTCCGTCAGGTTGTGAGGTTGTCAGCAGGTTCCCGAGGAATGGGGGCGTCACAGAATATCCTAAAACATAATCCAAACCTCGACATATTTGATGTGGTGTCCATCATGACATATTAAAGTTAATTAAAAAAAAAATTTTGAAAAAATATAATTTAAAACTTGAACTTTCAATGCCTTTATATTTAAAGCCCGAGCAACAAAATATTTTTAAGTGTATAAACTTTAATTTAAATAGCATTTCTAGTATAGTTGGTAGACGGATCAGCCTAACCCATTTCGGGTTCTGAACTAGCTCGCCAGAGGCTAATTTGGCTCCGACTCTATTTAGAGCTGATTTTTACCCATTTCATGCGGGTTGCGAGACCAAATAGGCTTAAACAAGCCCAAAACCTTAAAAAACACTAAAATTAATTTTACAAATTTATCATTCTTCAAATAAAATATATAATAAATAAATAAATAAATTTAGAACTTATTTGTTATAATAAAAGTATCAATAACCCGACTAAATAGTACCCAGCTCATCAGTAACAACTTAATACTTGCATAAGAAGAAACAAGTCTAAAGTATCAAATGAAATCTTTTATGACTCTAATCTTCATCCTCGTTTTCATTATATCCAATAATAACATGTGATTCCATTAGAAAGATGTATATCTCCGATGATGGTTGAGTTATCAGTAAATGCAGTAATTTAGAATGTTAGCAGCGTAAATTTGTTTATGTTGGAATAAAAATATTTTTTTCAAAGTACATCTCAACCATATAATAATGAAACATCATATTTGTTTGAAAATCTATCTTGCTAAAAGATATAATGTATTAAATAAATTAGTATATAATTTTGTTAATTATTTTAAAAAACAACATTTTTTTGTTATTAACGTTAGTTTAAATAATGAATTATTTAAAATATACTAATAATTTGAACATTAAATTTAATTTAATTTATAAACTAGTAGAACTTCATTTTATAATAAAAAGCATATATGATTGAATAAAATTTAAAGGATAAATAAAAATTAAATTGTAAATATTTAAAATAGGATTAATAGAGATAGAAATTAAAAATATATTTAATATTAAAACTGTAATTTATTTAATTCTAAATTTTCATACAGGAATTTTTAAATATTAGATATCATATAAATTATATTAAAAGATACATTTAGAAATTAGAAATTAAATAGTTAGCAAAGTTTAATATATTAATCATATATTACATATAATTATTATTATATTTTTAAAACCCCTATGCTACAAAAGAAATAGCAAAAATATCAAATTTTATAGATGAATCCTTAAAAATCTCAATTACTTAGCTAGTTACTTAAAAAAAATTAAATAAAAAAATTGGGTCAATTGGGCTAATCGGGCTAACCTGTGCCAAACCCATGGGCCATGGTAGGCCAAAAGCAGTCTGGGACCAAATTTCCTAGGGTTTTTATTCGGGTCTTAAATTTGCCAAGCCAATCCTCAAAGAATTTCAAGCTAAAGTGGGGCAGTCCATCGGGCTCAGCCCATGTGTGCCAACTCCTAAGATTTAGCTTGAATATCCATATCTCAAAAAAGTAAGTTTAATTTCAATCATTTCCTTTTGCTCACAATGGTAAAGGGAGCAATAACTTTTTATGGGTGTAGCTTTTAAAGAATCTGAGGAAAGGAAGGACTCATCAACCGTAGATATTTCAAATCACCTTTGTTTCCTTGCAATTACAAGCCAAACAACTTCGTCATTTGAACCGATATTTCGAAGAAGGACAATGGGTAGAAAACAATACTTCACAAAAAGAAAAGATTCTTGATTAACATAGGTGATCCCTTTCTTGACTTTTTCATTTGTGCAATTTTTTTTAGATGAAAATTTATTTGACTTATATCACATATAGTTTTTCTTTTTCTTTTTACTTTTATCTTTCTGATAAAAAGTTGTTTATACTTTCTCTTACGTTTTAAAAATAAAATAACGATTGTTGAAGCAGGATTAAGTCAAAGAAAACAAAAACAAGTAGCATCATTACGAGGACCGGGTAAAGTGTAGCGATAGATTCGCATTACAATACGGTACAACGAAACCTAGGGAATTTTCTAGATCGGATAACGACAGACTAACACCGTTGAGTTCGACTCGTGAAATCTAGTTGTATAGTCGAACTATGTTAAATTTCGAAGGCAGTCGAATTTCCATATTCGAGAACAAATTGGCGACCACGTGACGGGGACGTGCCATATAACCGCTCTTGATTACTTGGCACATGACCAAAAGCGTCATATACATATCATACTCCACCATGCAAAAGTGAGATCGTGGCATAGGAGACACATGCATGATTATTGCCATGTCACAATGATTGAGAAAGGTGTCCTACACCTAGATCAAATGAGTTTATTAGAATGAAAAGGAGAAGAAAGGACAAGAAAAAAGGAGAGGAAGTTTTGTTTTCTACTGGTTTTCCAGTGTTCGAACAGCGAGAGTTCGACGTTCAAGAAGCGAGCTGGACTGCGCTCCAAGAGGTAGGGGTTCTCTCCTACTTTGGTTAGTCCTTGTCTAAGGGCCATTCGATGGCCATGAGGTGTAGCCCTAACGGTGGAGCTGGTTTAAGAACAGTTGTGATCAAACCGTTGGTGACTTATGGACCAGTTTTTAGGTCCTTTCTGTTCTTAGAACTGCAGTTCTGAAGCAGGTTGTACTTGCTGAAAATACGGGCTTGAGTATGGTGATTTTGTGGTGTGTTAGTGCTGGATATGGACTGACATGCTGATTTGTGTGTACTGTTTTGGGTCTGAACATGAAGATCCAGTTTTATGTGTTGTTGCTTGATCGAATGACATGCAAGTGTGTGAAAAATCATGTGGATATATGTTGAATTGATGTATTTACATGGGTTGTATTATGGATGTAAATTGTATGTTGTAGATATGATTATCCATGAATCATAAATGTTGCATGTAGCTCTCATCATGCATGTAACATGGAAGAACATGCAATGGCATCCTACATTGCATATGCATGAGGACATCGCGTGAAAGCAGTGTGAGTATGCCATGAAGAACTCAACGTATAAAGTGTTTAATGGTGCAGATCTAAAAAGGGAGGGGCGTCCTAAAGTCACACGGTTTAAAGTATGTGTCAGTTGGACGAGAGGATGGTACCTCGGGTGAGCACGCGTCTTGAAGTTAAACACTTATATGTATCCGGTGAAGCCCGCAAAAGTGTAGAAAGGCTCACGACGCCTGTGGTGAGACCCCGAAAAGTCGTTACCCACAAAAGACACATGGCTTTTGAATAAAAGCGCGGTTATCGAAGGTTGTCCAGTAGGTTGAATTACTCATGAAAATCTTTTTTGAAATGGGTTTTCATACATGGCATACCTGTGTGTGAGGGGTTAGTGAGGGCTTGAGGCATTGACATGACATTAGAACATTCATGTAGAAATGCATATGTTTTGCTCAATGTGTTGATAAATTTTAAATTATGGCATCTCATGTGCACTTAGGTGGGGAGTAACCCTTGTAGAAGAATTTATCTACTGGGCATTGCCCACCCCGTTGTGGGAATATATTTTCAAATTCGCTGGAGGTACCAAGGGAGAGTTGAACTCTCCCGAGATCTCAGTGGGTGAAGGCAGTTATGGCTTTGTTTTTATAGTCGTAACATTACGGAGCGGTGATCCAGTTTCGGCCATGTAAAAAGGAAGGGAGTTGTAATAAAACTCATTACGAAATTGTTCCGTACAATTTAACAGGCTTTTCTTAGATTTTTATGTTGCTTTTATTGTGCAAAGGTCATGTGTTAATTTTATAGTGTTCTAGGAAAGAGCTGGAAGAGTGGGATCGTTCAGAGAAAGGTTGTTCAACGGTTGGGTGAGCTTTAGGTTGCGACGAATTCACAGTCACGGTATGGCGCACTGAGCAGGGGTCGTTGACCACGCAGATCAACTGCGGAAGGCACGTGTATCTCCTGTCATGGGAGCCCATACATGAGTAAAAATGGTTACATTGGCTCATACATCCATACTCACCAAAATATAATCAACTATATTACAATAGTTTCAAGAGTTAGTTACACTCTTATACAAACATGCATTAATTAAAATGTTCAATACATGTTCTACAAAAATATAAAATCAAAGCCACATGTCGGCTTCTTCTCAAAAGCAGCCTCTAGTGAGCATCGTCCTCCTAAATACTCCTGTACTGCACGAGAAAGGGGATCCACGACGGTGAAGCAAAGCCCCGTGTGATAATCTCACCATGGGTCCTCCTTTAAGTGCTCATGCGATAAACACAGGTGTTAGTGAATCATGAGTTCTACTCGAATGTCTACGTATAATCCAGTATGCCGAGTTACGGCCCCTCACACGATGCTTATGTCATGTATAGAAAACTGTTTCCAAACAAAATATTTGTTTTGTTATGAGCAGCCCTCCAATGCTCATCGTTGGACAATCCTTCGAGATGAATTTGTTGGATAACTCTCCGTAACAATTCATGGGCCCCTCCGACGTGAATTGTTGGACGATTTCCCAACACAACTCTTCGGACAACTTTTCAATAAAATTATTAGACAACCCTCAAATTATTTCATTCTGGCTACCTCCACTCTTCATTTTCAGATTTTGATTGCATAATAGTAAATGTGTCATTTCCCTTCAATAGCGTATTAATATATCGAAGCATGCATAGATTAGCAAAAATTAATACAACATGTTATTCATTCGCAGTAATAACACCAAAAATTTAGCTCCACATGGGCTAATAAACAATCGACAATCCATCTTGGAGCCTTGAAGAATCACACAAATAGCACACACAACAACACACAAGGTCACATGACGGTTCCAACCTCGGTCTCATTTATTTCCGACACTCCCAAAGGGATTTTCTCACTCGATTTAATCTTTGAAAGCGAAAACATGGCCATTCGAGCTCAAAACATCCATATCCATCAAATGGCTCTTAGCCAAGGGAATAAAACAAGTGAAGCCCTACCTCCGAGTTTTGAAACTCCACAACAGAGTACCCACGCGCCGTCTTTGCGGTGGGACTCAACTTTATACCTCTTGTCTTGCGGGTTCGGCCGGACCGATCGTCTGAAAGAGTCTGAAAGTAAAGAGTTTCTCATTCTAAAAACTCTCTTTCTCCTTCTCTCTTTCGGTTCCCTCTTTCTCTCTCTTCCTTTCCCTCCCAAACTGATTTGGGAGAAAGTGGGTCAATTGGGTGTCTAAGCGCAGTGTCGATTCTCATTAGGCACCTTGGATTACACTCATTCCTTATCCATCTACCATGGATTTCCTTCCAATAGCGATGCCATGTGTCTATCATGGGTCCCACTTGAGCTCATGTTTGACTAGCTCTCTACTTGACACGTGTCTCATCTTGAGCCACTCAGGAAATGTATCTAGTGTCCATAACTACCACCGTTTGCCTTGAAAAATGTGAAATTGACCATCTCGGAATTGACAAAATTAGACATGATAGCGCTGAATTTGAGACGAATTTAGCGGTGAAGTCCATTTCATCATCAGAGATCAGAAGAGACCGGTTGTTCGAAATTACCATTTTACCATTTTGAAAATTAGGAGCCTGCCGGTTCTGGCGACGAGTTCTAGTCACGTGGCGACGGGGGTTCCACGGCTGTGTCGCGACATGGTTCTTCGACCGCATCGCGATTCTTTAGGTCGCCTTATAATCTTTCTATGTTCTCGGCGGTGTTTTGCTTTACTATCGCTGACCAAATGTCGCGATAGAGGTTTTACCCTTATCGCGATTGAGGCGACCCGCGACCGAGAAGGTCGATGTCTCACCACTTCATCTTTGCGATAGAGTTTGAGTCGGGACGAGGTTTTTATGTCAGCGATGGGCGGTTCCATCGTGGCGATGTTGGCTTATGATAGGTTTTCTTGTCGCGACGAGTACGCGGTGAGAATTTGCTGCATGGTAATGGAGGAATTTTGTAAGACCAGGAGAAAATCCCAATTTCTAGAAAAGGCAAAAATCGTAATTTTGGTAAAAATCACGAAGTCACTCTAGATCTCGGATGGCCAAGCGGACTTACTTGTTGGAATCGTCATGAATCCTAGCTACCCGCGTCGATTTTCATCGAATTAGAACTGACCAAATTTCATAGTTTGAGGCAGAGTATCGGTCTTTACGTAAAGCGGGTTTGAAGGCATGAGGGTGAAAAAGTCACCCACTACATGTACTCTTGTGACACATGTTGCAAGAGTAGAGAGATAATGGAAATGGATGGCCGAGATAGTGCCAAGTGTCAAAAATCCAAGATTTAAGGACATGGATGGCATTAATTGAATTGTAAATGATAATAAGGACAAAAGAGCTAATAGTGGTCATTCTTCCAAAGAAAAGACCAAAGCGTGCGAGGATGAGAAATGGGGATGTAATTAAATTTAGGTTTTTATTTTTAGAGAGAGAGTGTGCAACTTCTCTCTAAGATCTCAGCCGATCAGACAGTCAGATTTCTTCGGGCCAAGAAGGAAAGTTGCTCTACGCGGCGAGGACTACTCGTGGGCACCGGTTTGGGGAGTTTCGACAAACTCCATTGAGTAGGGTTTTATCCTGCTTTACCTCTTGTTTAAGTGTTTTGTTGATGGTTGGCGAGTAGCAGTTGGGGCGGGTAGTGGCCGTTTGATCGGTCCCAAAACTTAGGACCGAATTATGGGAAATTGTTGGAGCCGTTTTGGACAGTCCACTGACTGTTTAGGCGGCTCGTGTTGGAATATATTCAATAAATTATATTGTGGTGTGCATGAGGCCGGAAATGGCCATGGATTTCGAGTTCCTGAAATGGGCCGTGTTGGGTGGAGTGGGGCGCCCATGGACAGCCTTGTTCTATTTTGGGACATTAAAAAACGGTCGGGTTTGTGAGTGGACCAAAAAATCGTCCATGTGTTGTGCATGAATTGTGTGGAAATTGTGTTTGCTTCGAGTGAGCTAAATTTGATGTTAATGAATTAAAATAAATGGCAATGTTGTTGTGATTTAATTTATGTGTCAATGTATGCATGATGTATTGGCATGTGTTGTATAAATTGTGTTGAAATGGCATAATGCATTTCATATGCACCGGGGTAACCTAGAAATTACGGGTGTGTGCATGACATGAAAGAAAAATAAAAACGAACATGGTTGCGAAAGGAATTTCAATTGATGATTTTCCAAAGAATGGTGTTAGGAGATGGTCCTACAATTACACGTCGGAGGAGCCCATGTATTGTTTTGGAAGGTTCTCCAACACATTAAGCCTCGGAGAAAACAAATCCTATATTTTTGCGAAATTGATGGTGTGTTTCGAGAACAAACGGGTTTGGTTTGAAAGCGTGGTGTTTTCTCATATATGAAGCAGAAAGCAGTGTGAAGTCGGTGGGGACTTCGAGACATGGAGTTTTGAGCATGTAGACATTCAAGTAGGATCCATTTACTTTGAGTGTGTGTTTACGGTAATCATTGCATATGCGCACTTAGGTGAGTAACCCATTTGGGGTCAATTCATCTCTTGGGCAATAGTTCACCTGTCGAGGGAATATTTCGATGGGGAGGTTGAGAGGCGGCTCCATCAGAGGTCGATTTTGAAGTCGGGTTGTGGCTTGATGTTTTGGTATAACATGTTAGAATAACATGGTACAATATGTGTTTGTATAAAGAAACAATGTAATAACTTGGTATTGGAATATAGTTGGATTGTATTTTGATGTGTTGGTGTATGGGCCCAGTGGCCATTTTTACTCATGTGTGTCTGCGTGATATGAGGCGGATATTCCGCAGGTTGATGGGTAGTCGCGGACGGGTTTTGGGTCGCGAGAATTTGATGTCGGACAAGGTTGGTTGAATAATAGTTTTTATGTTGCGATAGTGTGGCGCTGCGTTGTGCGCGACAGAGAAGGCTAGGCGCGCACGATAGAGGTTCTCTATCGCGACAAACTTCATACAGTAGGGAAAAGAAAAAAGAAAAAAACAAAGAACCCCTGGGTTATGGGGTGCTACATCTATTTCTTATATAAATATTAAATAATGCCAAAATAATTTTTACAATTTTAGGTAACTCTTTGTTTTAGAAACAAATTAATCTACTATAATTTTATGACAAGTTTGATGGATAATAAATTAGTGATGTTGTTATCAAGGAAAATAATCATTATTCAAATAAATGTTATTTTATCTTCTAAATTATTATTTAAAAATAAAACATATATAAAAATTAAATAATATTGATTAAAAAATTAATAACAAATATATAAAAATTCAATCCAAACCAAAAACTATACCATATTTGTCAATATGTTGCCTTATTATGTATTCAAATTTAATAAAGAATTAAAATTCCACATATTCTTCATTGAATGTGAAAAGACACAATAGAATCATAAAATTATCATAAATTAATTTGACCTCTTATATCTTGCAACAAATCCAAAAATGAACCCATTAGAATTAAAATTTTAGAATACCAAAAGCGTCATTTACATTCATATGAAAATATCCAGCCTCTAACTAAATATTTTATTGATTTAAAAAAAAGATTTGATACTTTTTTCTAAAATTAATAATTTAATCTCAAAAAAATATTTTAATAATACCTCATATGAAAAGTGATAGAAAATTTTCTATAAGTAAAGTATTAACTATTATCAATTATCATTTTTTTATATATTGTGGTGACACACTTGCCTACTAGCAGGCGGTGTGCGGGCCATCCATTAACCCCAAATTAAGCATTTTAACGAGACTAGACCCTGCTGCTCAGACATGGCCGAAACCCATATAAAATTTTTTTCTTTTCTAAACTTAAGTGATTTTATAAAATTTAAGAAGATAACAAATGCATACAAGATGATATCCCAAAACATGTATATACGCTTTACACTTTAAACATGGCAACTAAACAACACTTCTTCAAAAGAGCCTCATGTTCATCACATTTTCATAAACCAAAACTATACATAAGATATACACAACTATACAAGTTTCCAAGTATTTTCTTACAAAAGTTAGTTAATACAAAGACTTATACTAGAAGTCGAGAATCCTAATATGTCCCAAATGGGTCCTGGCACCTTCACAGACTTGGAAAATACAAGTTTTTAAACTTAAAATAATGGCTAAACGAGCCTGCAGGAGTGTAGTTTTTATAAAATGCTTGCTTTTTCTGAAAATATCTCAAAACTGTAAAACTATTTTTTACAAGACATTTTCAAGAAAACCCTACTTGCTTTGCTATAAAAATTCCTCAAACTTTTCATAAAATTGTTGTTTGCTTTGCTTTAAAAGTTTCTAAAACTTTTTAGAAACTACTTGCTTGTTTTTGCTGTAAAAGTTTCTAAAAACTTTTCATAAAATGTTTGCATGCTTACTAGTGGTTGATTTTAAAACTGTATGAAAAATGCTTATAAATTAAGATCTACCACTGGAGGCCTTTCTTGTTTGTCATTGCATTCCTAGTAAACACGGAAACTTGAGTTTCGACCGTGTTTGCATAAAGGACCTTGTGTCCACATCACCTTTTCCGGTAAATATGGTGAAAAGACCTCGTGTTTACATCACCATACTCTAGCTAACGCACTAACCCTATATACCCCAGTACGTGCCATGGCCTCCTCTAATATACCATAATGCATGAGCTAATTTTGCCGACCAGGAAAATCTAAAATGCAATGAAATCATGTCCTAATAACTTCACTGCACATAATGAATACTCCTACTAGTATGCTTGCTTAAACTAGGATTTCTTACACCGATTTATAAAAATATAATTTTTTGCTTGCTTGCTTGCTTGCTTGAAATATGGTTTAACACTTTAAAATCATTGCTTGCTTGAAATATGGTTTAATAATTTAAAACCATTGCTTACTTGAAATATGGTTTAATACTTTAAAACCATTGCTTGCTTGAAATATGGTTTAATAATTTAAAACCATAACATACCCAGAAAACGATTTATAAAATAAATAATTAGTGATTTAAAATTAGAGTTTAGAACACCTGCTCTTTCCAATTACAAAAGAATTGAGCACACTTCTGCCAATTTCTCCCGCTCCGGCTTATTACACTACACATTTGATGTATTAGACCACACACGTCAACACAACCAAGCAATTTGCACAATTGGTGCTACAATTAAATTTTTTAGGGGCACCAAATGCTATTCACATGCATATGGCTAGATTCTAGACTCAATGGACTTTCCATAGGGTATAAAAACACCCGAAAACATTTTTGAAAATTATGTCTGGACTGTCCGAATAAAATCCTAAAATTTCAACCCGAACTGTCCGAAAACAGCCCCGGGAATTCACTTCTGACCGTTTGAAAACAAGGTTTAAAATTTTAAAATTCTAAACTCAAATTCCAAAATTTTGGGACTGGAATTTACAACATCTCACGGCCTCTAAGAAATTTAAGCCATTACATAGCCTTTAGGCTAAAAATAACACAAGTAGGAAAATTCTCTACCTCTTGAATTTGACGAAACACTAAGCTTTTGGTGCTGACGCGTAGCTCTCGTCGCGTAGACCAACTTTGCCTTTGCTCCAACAAAAATCTACGATCTGATTTCCGTAGATCTTAAAGAGAAGCAAAGAGAAGAAAAAATAAAAAATCTTCATCTCTCCTCTCATGCACACTCCGGGTCCGCTTCACTTTTCCTTTTGATTTTATCCTTTAATTTTATTTTCCTTATTATTATTTGGATAAATGGTTCATATTACCTCATTTGAGTCCATTTCTATCCGGAAAAATTTTATTTCTTTTCAGTTCACTTTATTGTAAATGAACTTAGCTCAAGTCATTTCCTGACTTCCGAGATTTTCGTAAAAATCTCGTCCCTGAAGTCACTAGCGACTTATCGCCCAGAAATTTGTAAAATATTCCAACTGCCTCATAATTCGACGAAATTTTTCTGGGTCACTAGATTTCGCGAGAAGAATTTAACGACTTAGTCCATTTCGTCATCCGAGATCTAGAGAATTTTCTAAGCTTCCATGAACCATTCTGGCAATTTATTATTATTATTATCCTTTTGAAATTTCATAATTTGTACTTTCACCCCTCCACTTTCCTTAATTGCAAAAGTGCCACAATGCTTTTAAAACTTTACAATTTCATCCTTAAAAACAACTTTCAAACATACTACTATGGCACTCAAATAATTAAGGAAACCCTTGGTGCTCATATGCGACCCTACTACATATTACATACCGTATTAATCTCTCTCTGATTCGGGCGTTACAATTAGATAATTACTAGTTTATCAGGGTTTTTCGCCTATATTCCTTCACAAAAATTGTCTTGTATGATGAACATTTCCTTTCATACCCTAGTCCTTGATGATTTCCATAAGGTTTTCCCATAATTAAAACATTTTGTAGTTTAGACGTACCAGAATGCATCATCTTTATAGTGTTGTTATGCACGAGCATAGATTGGATGAGGCACAAATGATCATGCTTTTTCCTCTATCGCTGAGTGGTGCCGCTTACTGTTGGTTTGCATCATTGGACCCTTCGAGGCGTAGGATACAGTCGATTCAGACAAGGAGTTTATCGACATTATTCTTTTAATATTGTGGACGATCCCAAAGAGAGTTGGAGGCCCCCGTGCAAAGGCCGATGAATCGAGCCACTTCATCCATCCTCGCCGGAGGGAGAAGATTGGCACAAATTATAGATGCACCGAGCCGATCGACGCATGATTATGCGTAGTCTTCACCCACTTCTGTTAGACATCCTTGCGGCTTCCCACAAACAGACTGGTCATTGGTCTGGGCCCTCTATGGCATCGAGGAGGGTATATCTAGAGGATTACGTGGGCGCACTCTCCTTCCCGTACCTCCAAAGGGGAAGAAGCCAGTGGTCGACCCGCATCATCAAATGTCGTGCCATCGGGCATGATAGGACATGTCCCCACGTCACCCTCCATTCTCGCAGGCGCTGCACACTCCCACTGTATGATCGGATCAATATTGCATCAGCCTACTCTTTCTAGCCGGGCAGCCTACTTATCTACATCCGCCCACCACGCCCAAAGATATGCTACATGTGCACCTCGAGGCCACATGCGTATGCACCATCGCAGATAGAGCACCACCTCCACCGAATCCCGCCAAAGGCCATTACAACTCGATGCCACCGAGCCGGGCATCGTAGATCGGGTTGCGGGCTCACTGCTCCACTCACCACCCAAACCACTACTATAGCCTACCCCACCCTGATTTAGGCGATCTTCAATCAGGTTTATCATCGTAGAGCCGGTCATGATACAAATGGGGTCATTGACCGAGGCACGTATTCAGACTTGGTTGATCACAGGTTTGCTGATTTAGGACGCCTCACAGACTACGAACCCGCCACCCACTCATGACACTGGGGGGAAGTTTCTACCCCACCCCATGGGGTACATTTGATCGGGAAAGCATTCAGGAGATGAGATATTCATGATGGACAACAGAGCTCCTCACCAATCAATTTGTATGCGTGACTCATACTTTGTAAGGTACACCCATGGTCAAAGTGTGTCTCAGCCATTGGGGATTGATTCCATATGATGTTCTCGATAGACAAATAATATTACCGCCAAGATACTACAGATGTTCCTATCTATGACACCTCATTCTGCTCCCGAGGAGTATGGGCTAGTACATAGAGATACAAGATTGTTATTAGGAGGGAGGGCAGTTTCGTACCCCACCGTTGATAGACCTTTGGTCGGGCACCGAAGGTTAGAGATGAGATTCAAAGAGAGGATGATGAGATTTTGCGCCAGCTACGCACCACTCAGGCCCACATTTCCATTTGGAGCTTATTGGCCTCATCTAGCACACATAGAGACGCATTGATCAAAGCTCTACCATATTGTAGCACATCGCTTACCACCCCAAGGGACTGACCCACTTTCCGACAACGATAAGGCTACATGCATAGCAAGCTCGACGATGATTTCACCTGCTGGGATTAGACCATGTCTCGGCCCTTGTTCATCAATGTTGCTTGTTCAAGCTCAGGTGCCACTGGTCGTGTCGACAACGACCGCCCCTAAATGCTCATTCATCGTTACGCTTATCATGGGATTTCTACCATCCGATTTAAAGCCATCCACAATGCATCGCCGAGCTATGATGTGACTCAGAGGATGCATGGTGTACTCTCACTACACATGTCATGATAGGCCTACAGATATTCCCGGTTTTTCCGTGTTTTGAGGATTCAATCACATTTAACCTACTTTTGGGCCGCCCTTGGATTCATGAGGCGGGTGATATACCATCTTCACTTCATCAGAAGGTGAAATTCATACACGAGGGGCGCATTATCACAATACAATCTGACAAAGATATTGTTACCTCTTCTAAGCCAGTGTTACAAATCGCCCCCTCAATAAAGGAGGGACGACTAACTTGATCGGGTTTTTTTTTTACGAGTTCCGTGTCATAGTCAGAGGATGACAATATAGAAGATTAAAATTCAGCGTCTTTGATCAGCCACACAAAGAACACTGTACTCAATACGATGAAAGGCATGTCCCATATGCCCGGGCTCGGGATCGGGTCGCCGCCAGGGCTGCATGAGTTTGCTACAATTGATCACAACATACCATATGGATTGGGTTACACTCCTTCTGAGGATGATGTACGACACATGGCGATGCCGCGCTCAAGATGTGGTAAGAGCTCGGGCCATCCGGGTCCCATTCGACACCCCCTCGCCCATACACTTTTCAGTTAGCTGACTATTTTACCAGAGGATCAGAGCATGCACCCCACACAGAAGGAGTTGACCATGTTTCGAGGATGGTTGAGATTCGGAGGATTCAATAGGCCCTAGGACAGTTGTGTTTAAGTTCTAAGGCCATCGATCCACCTGAGGCCGTGATAGTTGCACCCCCATCACCAGATCGAGCCAGTGTGTTTTCCGTGTGCTTTCCTGAGGAGGTCCCTGACTATGATCTACCTATGGATTTGGGGGATGATACTGATGGAATGACTCTTCCTGATACTTACATGGACGAGATGGACATGATCGGCACTGGCCATATCCTTGACACAGCCCCGCGTGGCCCCTATTTTGCTTTTGACATGTTTAGAGTTTCTATGATTAATATTGATGATGTGATACTTTATGACGCTCGTGATCGACAAGGATGGACATGATCGGCACCGTCGCATTCTCGATGCTTCCTCACCTAGGCCCCGATCCGCTTTTGATGTGTTTGGGATTTCTATGCTTGAGTTTAATGGTGATGGACTTGTTGCTACTAATATTACTCATGATACTGTTTCTGTTAAGGAAGCGTTCGACTCTATGGACCCATCTTTTTCTTTTGACACTATGTCCGAGTTTGTCACCCGCTTTGATGACATTTCTGATGGTAATAATGACATGAGTATTTTCGAGTATTTGCTTGTGTCACAACATTTTTCTTTGATTGAACCACCAGCACCTATATCACATGTATGCGATGTTGATGATGTGGGAGACACAGATGACCCACTGGGAGGTCAGTCAGAGTGTGATTCTGATACAGAGGATAGGAAAGTTACACCCATTTATGGTAGCATAGAGTTTATAGATTTTGGGGCACCAGATCAGCCCAGGGAAATTAGGATTGGCTCTTCCTTATCTCCTGATGAAAGGAGTGGATTGATTGACCTACTCAGGTCATACTTGGATGTATTTGCATGGTCGTATGAGGACATGCCGTGCTCAATTCTATCATATAGTTCAAGATCACCGCCTATTCTCGCCACATAAGCCAGCCGCTAAGGTAATTAAGGAGACTGCACTCGGCGAGCTACAGGTGTTAAGGAGGAGATCTCGTAAGCAACCTGCTGCCTCGCCGCAGCTGAGCATCCCGAGTGGCTGGCTACCGTCGTCCTCGCTCCCAAAAAGGATGGCAATAGAGCTCAGGTTTGACTTCTCGAGATTTGAATAAGGCCAACTCTAAGGATGATTTTCCCCTCCCACACATCGATATGTTAGTTGACAACACCGGCAGGCACCTGGCGTTGTCCTTCATGGATGGGTTTTCTGGGTATAATAAGATTTTAATGGCTCTAGAGGATATGGAGTAGCGAGACTTCTTTCATCACCGAGCTGGGTACTTATCGCATCTGTCATGCCATTTTGTCAAGAATGCAGATGCCACTCTATCGGGAGCTACTACTACTTTTATTCCATGATATGATGCATAAAGATGTCGAGGTATATGTGGACGACATGATAGTGAAGTCCCGAGACAGGCCAAATCACTTAGCAGCCTTACAGAGGTTCTTTGAGAGGATCAGACAGTTCAGATTGAGATTGAATCCTAAGAAGTGCACCTTTAAGGTAACTTATGGGAAATTTCTAGGTCACGTTGTTAGTGAGCGCGGTATAGAGGTTGATCCAGAAAAGATCAAGGCCATACTTGACATGCCAGCTCCGAGGAATGAGAAAGAGATCATAGGGCTTTTTAAAGTGCACTACGTATATCGGGCCGTTTATCATGTAATTAACGTACATATGCGAGCCTATCTTTTGTCTTCTGAGGAAGAACCAAACTTGGCGCTTTGAATGATGATCACAAAGATGCTTTGAGAAGATTAAGGAGGTTTACTTTCCCGCCTTAATGCCTCCCACACCTGGGCGGCCCCTACTTATATTCACGCTGCATTATTAGCTCGGATGCATACCAAATGATGATTCAAGAAATAAGTGGGCCATTTATTATATGAGTAAGAGGATGCTGGAATACAAGTGCAAATACATTATGATTGAGTGCCTCTGTTTAGCATTGGTTTGGGCCGCCAAGAGACTTAGGCACTATGTGTGATGTGAGTATTCCATACTTTCGTCTCACGATCGATCCGCTGAGGTATCCGTCGACAGCCCGTTTCGACCGGTAGACTCAAGGAGATGGTTGGTTCTATTGACAGAGTTTGATATCTCAAGATATGACAATTAAATCGTAAAGGGAAGCATTGTTGCATCATTTGGCTTCTTTAAGCAAGAGATCCGATGATAGATCGACACGATGATTTCCCGATGAGCAAATTTGTTTCAGTTGGACCATTATCGAGGATGGCGGCCAGATTTGATGGTGCCGCCTAATCACTGTGGGGTTTGGTATTGGTATCTATTGATATCACCACAGGTGATCACATTCTGCAGACTACCGATTAGTATTTTCTTATCACTGGTCGACGAATAACATCATTTTCGAAAAGTACGAGGTACATGCATTACGTATCTGTAGACCACGCTGATCTGCATTAGACGCTTAGAGATCCATGTGGATTCCAACTTAGTTAGCGTACAAAGGTAATCTTGGTGGTATCCTGGAGGACTCGAGATGAGAAGTCAGCTTCCTACCATGCTTACTTAGACCTAATCGGGTCAGATTTAATGAGTTTCGAGATATATACATCTCGCTCTACAAGTGTAGAATCAGTTTGTTGATGCATTAGCCACCTCGGCTTCTATGGTTAAGGATTCCTCAGATAGCTGATTGTGCGACTCACCGCTGTTAATTGAAACCAGTTCGCACCCGCATTATTGCTCGATTGGAGATATTGAGAATCGTATAAGCTACCATGGTATCATGATATTTATCGCTCGTCATGCGCTTTACTCCCGAGACACCACAGCCAAGGATGTGAGAGCATTGAGACACCACACCAAATTTGTTATTTGTGATGCCCTTATAGGAAATCACCGATGGCCTATTATTATTATGTCTAGAATGCACAGACTCGCGGATCGAAAGTGACGAGAGGTTCAGGTGTGATAGTCTACGGCCCATACACGGAGGCCACATGCTACTACAGAAGATCACTTAGGATTGGTTACTGTTGACTATGGAATGATTATCACGCTTGTACAAAGATGTTCAGGTGTCGACGACGGACTTGATACACGTGCCACCCTTCTAAGCCGTATGCACTCACATCCCTCGGGCCGCTTTCGTGATGCTGGGTATTGATATTATCGGAAAGATCTCACCTAAGTTCCGTGGGCATGAGTACATCCCGTTGCTATTGATTATTTACCCAAGTGGGTGGAAGCTACTTACGCCTAAATTGACGATCAAGGTGGCCACCATCATATCCATTATCTACCGATATGGGGTCCCCCATGAGTCGATCTCGTATGTAGGAGCACATTTCCCGAGGCGAGGATTACACTAGTCCAAGAGTATGGTATTCAAAGATCATCGAACATCCGCATATAGGCCATGTGATCAATGGTGCAGCTGAGGTCACACAAATAAGAATATCAAGAGGATTTCGAGAAAGCATTGGTTGGAGACTTATAGAGATTAATAAAGAAGCCCCTTTCCATCAGGCTTATTGTACATCTTTCGCACTTCACCGGAGCTACCCCGTTTTTTTTGGTGTATGGTATGGAGGAAGTGCGACCAGTTGAGATTGAAATGATCTTCGAGATGGCACTAGAGCAAAGCACAGATATCCAAGGTCGAGCTGGCTCAGCTTCGTTATGATCACCCAATTTCGATGAGAGGAGATTGAGGGCAGCAGATCATGTTCAAGCCTATTATAGGAAAATGACCCGTGCATTTAGAAAAAGGGTAAAGCCCAGGAAGTTTCAAAAAGGCGCTAGTCTTGAAAGTCCTTAAGGGATTTATTGGTGACCCTAGAGGCAAGTTTAGATCGACTTGGAGTGTTCGGAATCAACAAAATTTATACCTGGGGATTCCACTCACCGACGAGCAAAGCCATCGCAAAGATAAAGGGGCTCCCAGTGGTGGAACATGTGTGGATGGGTTTTCTTCAGAAAGAAGAGTTACAAAGGTATCGAAATGGTGTTTTCTCGTTGGATTTATGTGGTGTGTGGAAAACAAAGGTGTGAATGGTTGAAAACCGAACAATCGATGTAAAAGTTAAGAGAGAACTCCCCTAAAGTCTCGCCACCTGCCAGTGGTTCCCAGTTAACTAACATGTACCTGTCTTTATCCTCTGCATCGTGGTTGATGACATATAGTCATTTCCTAATCTGGATCTTCATTTAGCTTTAAACCTAGACCCTAGGAGTTTTCCTTTGAAAGATGGCATTTGATTTGGGGTGCATAAATGTCCCTAGCAAGTGAAAACACACTCAAAACACTACCCTACGATAACTAATAAGAGATTAACTATCCCGGCCTCGTGGATCTATGAAAGTATCCATTGAACCCAAAAAGCTTGCCAAATACACATTAGGGAGAGCATGCTTAAGAGATTTTAACCTAAGGTGAGAAGCAAGTACAAATACCCTTAAATACATACATGAAGAGCATGAGAACATGCAACTAAGCCTAAAAACAACACCCAGTGGCCTTCCCTTCAAGGATCAAGGGTTTAGGTCGAAAGCATCCCTTGATTTGTCATCAAGGGGTGTTTCGCAACAAGAAAGTAAGAAAGTGAAGGGAGAAGAGAAAATCACCACCAACAGAGGGAAAGGAAGCTTGCGGCCGACTTTGATCGATTGATGGAATGCCAAAGTCGATTCGACATGCGCATCGAGCTTATATAGGTACTCAAAGATAAGGAAATTGAAAAGTTTGTTAAAGAACCAAATTACATAAGGGCAACCAGATAAAACCACCAACAAGTGGATCAAAATGGGGTGAGCAGCGGTTCGCAGGTTGTGAAATCT